>LPNX011140307.1:0-50675 GCA_001517045.1 Pseudotsuga menziesii
ACATACTTCGAGGGAAATTCGATCGGATTTTTGCATTTATTAAGGATCGGGTAACCGGTGTGGTCTGGTCCATGCAATTAATATGACCAACGAGCTCAGTCTAGATGACCGTTGCGTCCGGGACTATCAGCCATGACATAAAAAGCAAACATTATTCATCGGAAGGACTACAGTTTCACAGAGCCAAAAAACTGTAGCACGCCAACTCAATCTTTCTTGTACAGAGCCCATCCCATTATCAGCTACAGAGTTTCCTAGATATTGCAGCCATTGCAAACCTGCCGCCTCACACCAACTGGTTCCTGGCCGAGGATGAACCACTGGACGCGCTGCTGAAAAGATTCAAGCGTACTGGCCTGGCAGCTCCCATGTCAACACCAGCTAGGAACGTTCAAGCGGGTTCTTCACAGACCAGACCACCACAGACAAGGAGTCAGTCTCAGCTCCCAGAGGAATTCAATATGGAGCAGGACGAAGACATAGTGAGTGAATCAGACTACCTCTTTCCCCGAGTCGAAGGTGCTCCAGAGGTCAAACTCTCCATGACCAGTAAGCTTGCTGTCCCTATCCCACCCATAGATTCTCGAGTTAAGGAAAATGGCAACCTTGTGGGATATGCTGCTGCTGTTAAATTCGTAGATTACAACCTAGCAGATGGTAAGACATACCCTCACTTCAAATCAGACCAGTATCTTAGACATGAGCAGAACCCGAGGACAGCAAGAGAGGAATTGGTTCCCATGCCACATGTCCAGGTCCTCGAGCCCACTGGTCTGCTCAACTTGTTGAGGTTACCCCACTTTGGATGTAGTGCAGAGGTCAATGCCGTGGTACGTGTTCTACTCTCGTGTCTACACGGGGGCTATCTCTGGCTAGGCCGTCAGGTAGACCTTAACATCGACTTAATCCACCGCATTACTGGGCTGTCCAAAACTGGTAAGCTCCCCGACTTACAGATATCAGGGAAGACCAAGGACTCGAAGTTACCACCGGCCTTAGTAAAGAAATACAAGTTACAGAGAGGAGGCAGGGCTTATGATATCACCAGTATAGAGAACGAGACACTCAGATTTACAGCCAGCCTGCTAGCGGGAAAATTGCTAACCAAGGTCCGACCGAAGGAAGTTACAGGATCTGTGATTAGCCTGGTGATACAAGTTATGGAGGGAGAACGGTTTAACTGGTCCTTGTTTCTATTAAATATGCTCCAGGAAGATTGTTTGGCAGCCCAAGATCAGGCAAGCCACCCTTTCCACTTTTCCTGGTTACTTATCCTATTCGCATTCGTGGGCTGGAAGGAGCCCCCCAATACACAATTCCCGCAGATTCCAGAAGGAGTGCCCAGGGGTTTCCGCTATGCTAGCTTATGGGACACCAACAGCCCAGCAAGGAAACACGTCAATTCGATGGTCTTCCACGAATATCATGCCCTGCTGAAGACAACTATCGCGGAATTACCACGGCTCAGCACAGAGACCGTCGACCTGTATGATAGCAGGCTCAATTTCATGGCAGATAGCCATAGAATCTATCTGCGGCCGAAAAGGACAACAAGGGATGATTGGGCTCCGGGCTGGTTCAGGATTTCAGCACAGGATGTTGAGAATTTCATCAGAGGCTTTGATAGCCAATGGCAGCGAGAATATGAAGACACCACCCCACTGCCACCAGGTTCCGCGGAGACCAGCTCAAGTGAAAAAGGCAAAGACAAAATGGACACCCCAGCAGCAGGAATGGCAGAAGCACCGTTACCAGGAGAAAAAAGGAAAAAACCAGCAGAAGGGCCAACAGAGGTGGCCACTACCAAGAAGAAGAAGAAACACAAGGCCACAAAGCCACCTTCCAAGGCCACATTAACAGATGAGGATTTCGAACTCATTGCAACAAGAACATCTGACGAACTAAAGGACACATTGGATGCGATGAGGAACCAACAGGAGAAAATACAGACTGCAGTCGAAAAGCAGCAGCAAGACCTAAAATCACTTACAGAGAAGACTGCCGAGGTGCGCATCCCACCGGCTAATGCAACCGCAAGAGACGCATCGACATCGTCGATAGCCCGCGAGGACGGTCTAGCAAAAGATCGACTCAATACTGTGTTGATTCCACCAGGGAGCATCCGATTCCCTGCGACGATGAAAGATCCACCAGCGCAGTTTGACCAACCTATTGAGGTCAACCTGGTGGAATTCCATACTGAGTAGTTGCAGATGATTGAACAGCAGATAAGCGCAGAACTCCGGACCCGAGAGCTCGCGACTTATAAATAGAATATGCAGCTAAGGCAAAAGAATGCAGCACTGGCTACCAGCTATCAGAAGAAGGTTGGTGAGCTCGAAGCATATCAGGAAAGGGATCAGGCACTCTCTCAGCTGCTATAGAACATTGCTTTAGAATTACCCAGCTGTAACATCGAGTTCACGGAAGATACGTCCCAAAAGTTAAGGAAAGTAGCCAACAGAGAAAAGGCTCTGGAGGATACCGTTGTTAAAATGGACGAAGAAGTGGCTAGGATGAAGGCAGATCACGATGCGTAGATCGCGGAGCTGGAGGCTCACGCACGGGATACCTCCCAGGCAGAACAGAGAGCGCGAATCGAGGCTTTTAGACTCACCGCTGTGCAGATGCAGTCCCGCATCAACGAAGCAACATCCGTACTGACTGATGCGATGAGCCCATGGTCCGAGCTAGATGAGCCACCTCAGCGAGTGGACATCCAGCGGAACATCCAGGCGATAGAGAACACCACGATGGCAATGAAAGAAGAGATGAAGAGCTTAGCAGCTCTTCAGAGGATGAAAAAGACAAAGGAGATGAACCAATTACAGCAGGAAGCCCAGCAATTGAGAACAAAGGAGCTGCACATCACCGACCTGCTTCAACCCTTCCAGGAGCAAATCACCGATTTAGTCGACGCAGTGGAGCAGAAGGTGAAGGAGTTCACTACTGTCCGTGAGCAAGCTGCTCAAACAGAGGATGCCCATATCAACCAAACCTTGCTTGATTCGGCACAAGAGCGTGCCGAGGTGATGAAGAGTGAAGTTGCAGCACTTCGGGAAAAGTTGCAGAAAACTTCGCAGAAGGCGAAGGAGAAGCTACAACAGGAAACACCTGCTGGTAGTGGCTCGGGGCGAGCCACAAGTAAGTGTTAGGGGACTGTTGGAGCAGGACCCCGCAGCTACAGAAGAGGCTGCTAATTTTGGCGGAGAGAGAGAAGTTTAGCGGAAAAAGGACAGGCAGAGCTACGACGGCGTAGCACGTTTCCAGCTGGAGAGCAGAGCCGGAAACCATGACTTTTGGGATAGAAAAGTCAAGGAGGCAACGGTACCAGAGCGGCCGAGAGAAGAAAGCTCAACCACTGCATTGAAGGCAGCGACGGAAGACAGGAGGGCTCAGCGACCCTCATAAAGAAGAAGGAGCAACGAGGCTCAAGCATTGAAGGCGAAGGACAGAAAGAGAAGCGGTGCATAGTACCCATGGTCAGTACCGGGAAGCATGGAAGACTGCAGAGAGCTGTAGTGTGATGGGAAGCGGCTACCTCAAGGACAGAGAGGACCGACTGTCACTGTTTAGGGTATGGGTTTACTGTTGGGACAGGCCCACAGTGTTGTAATGGCATGACCTTCGGGCTGCCTATAAAAGCTTGCATTTTTGTATTGTAAAGGGTTGGTTGGGTAGCTAATCAATCAGTAGATAGTTGATCAAGTTGATAGTCTTATAGATTCAGAAATCAGTCAGACAGACTGCGTTGTAACGATCCAGACACATAGTCGTCTGTAAGTCATTTGAGTCTGTATGTAATCATTTGTAGAGAGAACAGAGAGGGAAGAGATATAGAGAGAAGATCAGAGATCTAGGAGAGACTTTGCGCTGCAAGGGTAGTGCAACAAACTGTGCTAACTTCCCTCAAGACATATAATAGAAGCACAGTTTGGTGGACGTAGCTCCCAGCCTGGGGGTGAACCACGTTAAATCTGCGTGTTATGTGTTGAATGGATGTGATTGTATTTGCTTATTGTTACTAGTTATTATGCATGTAATGATAGTGGCAGTAGATGAATGTATGTATTGTTTCATTCATAATATTGCAAAAGGCTAAGGATAAGTCAAAGTATTGCAGTAGGTTGTTTAAGGACTATTTCACGTCTGTCACTAATTACCAGTTACTCATAATAGACTCCTGAGAAGTAGAGTGTCGCACACCGGTGCAATCAACGTTAGGAGCGTACAGTCGCAGTGGTAAGATATCGCAGAGAAGCGATATCGCATCGGCAGAGGAGCTGCGATGCGAGATACTACGAGCTGAGGGCTTAGCGTTGAGGAGAGGTTGGGTGTTCTGCGGTGCGTAGAGGTGCAGTAGGGAGTGGAAAGCTACGAGTAAGTGGAAGTTGTGCGACGTGAGAGGAATCCGAGCAACTGGAGCAGGGTGAGCATCGCTTGGGAGAAAGCGCTGCGAAGTAGACGGGGACGTGCGACGCGCAGAGCTAGTCGACCTAGTGGCGCATAGAAGGAAAAGGAAAGAAGTAGGATGTCCAGAACCTGGTCCAAGACACTTGAGTCTTGGCCAACCCATTAGATTCACTTCAGGTGAGACTTCAGATCGCTTTGCGGTCTGTTTCCGAAAGGGCCAGTGAGTTTGGGGTGTTGTTGATTAATTATAGTAAACCCGGGTCTGCCCATGCAATCAACATCTCGAAACCCATAGCCTATTGGTTTCCCACCATTTCAGCACCCTTGTGGGCTATTTTGCCAATGATTAGTGATTCCAAGTTTCGACGCCAACACTGTGGAAATCTTCAGCTTTAACTTGCCACTACTTAGTCTTTAGTCCCTCCGATCACCAAAATTTTCATCTAATCGTGGAAGCTTCAGTTTGTTCTTTTTCTACCGTTGCAGCTCTTTAGTAGACTAACTCACCAATGGTTATTCTGTATGTCTTTCAATCACAGATGATCTTTTATTGTCGCACTATCAGAATGTATCGAAAGCCATAGTCAGTTTGCTTCCCACCGTTGTGGCTCCCTAGGGAACTAGCTCGCCGATCATTAGTCCTTTAAAGTTCTGAAGCCGATGAGTCTGTATTGTTTCAGAACCTGCAGTAAGTTTCTCTTTTGCCGTTGCAGCTCCTCAATGATCTATTTGGCCGACAGTTTAGTCTTTTTAATTTCTGACTTATGTTACTTGACTTTGGTGGTATTTTAGCTTTCCATATCACTGACATTTCGGAACCTTTCAGCTTTACCTCGTAGCTGCTTAATCCTTAGTTCTTCTGATCTGATTTCATCACTATCGGAGGTCATTGGGAGTCTGAATCGAAATGCTTAGTCACTATATTCTCCACCGTTGCAGTGCCTTCGAGAACTAACTCGTCGATCTGTTAAAGTTTTTGAGTCCCGAACCGATTTCATCCGTGATCAGAACTCAAAACCTCTCTCCATCGGAACTCCTAGTCTGTATTTCCTCCACCGTTGCGGCACCTTTGAGAACTAGCTCGCCGATCTGAAGTCTTCACAGCTTCCAATTGATGTTTGAAAAATGTTCCAATGGTGTAAACTGTTTCAGCAATACACCTATCTACTGAAGGGGTCTTCCACCTGCTATTTATCTTCCATCTTTCAGTGGCTAATGAGATGTTCTGATCCTTGCCCAAGCCACCGAAACCACAACTTCATGAAATTTGTATAAAAAATAGAGGTCTTCAAAATTGTTAGTGATCTTCATATCCTTCATTGCATCATTTAAATTCTTCATACTATCAAAAGTAAATTTATTTTATTTGAGAGATAACAAGGTCGACCTATGCCTAGTACACAAATTCCCTTGATATCAGTAAACCCAAGTTTGACATTCGAAATTTGGGCCATCAACTTCATAAGACCATTCCCAATACCAGCAAAAAGAACAATTGCAAGATATATAATAACCGTAGTAGAATATGTAACCAAGTGGGTGGAAGCAGAACCTGTCGACACATGTTCCAGTGAGATAGCTGCTAAATTTATCTATGAAAACATAATTACTAGATTTGGATTCCCACTAACCTTAATCAGTGACCAAGGACCAAACTTTATTAACAAAACCATCAAAGCAATGACATACCAGTTCAAAATTGACAACCAATGTAGTACAACTTATCACCCTCATTTGAATGGAGCAATAGAGGAATTCAACAAAACATTAACAAGGGGGTTAACAAAAATCTGCAACACCAACAAGGATGATTGGGATGAAAAAATCCCTACAGTATTATGGGCTTACAGAACATCATACAAATGTTCGACTGACCAAACAACGTTTCGACTAGTCTATGGCCAAGAAGCAGTTGTTCCACTACATTTCTGACAACAAACACATATCATAGCAGATATTTTACATGTCGATGTCGAAGAAGGAAGGAAGGACTGAATGATGCAACTAAGAAAGCTAGAAGAACACCGACTGCTTGCTTTACAACATCAAGAAAAAATAGTAGCAGAAGGCTGGGCATGATCACAATATCAAAAACAAAAATCTATCGGTAGGGGACCTCACCTTACTGTACAATAGTCAAGTAAAAGGAAAACCCAAAAATTTACACACAGAATGGATGGGACCTCACGTTGTCGAAGAAATTCATACGAATGGATCAGTCCAACTAAGGACATTACAAGGCATAATATTTCAGAAACTCGTTAATGGTGCCCGACTAAAATGATACAAAAATTAAACCAAGTTCTAAAAAAAAAACATAAATATAACAACCATAACTGTCAGACAAAACTATAAAATCTAAAAAATCCTAAAACAGAACCAACACCCATAACCCAGGATGACAGGAAATTTTGAAAGATATAATAACCAGCGCTTCGATAATTGACACCAAACCCATCGACATACCGCCATCGACCATTCGCATGATCGACATCGACCGACGACCCCAAAGGTCAAATCAAGCCTTCATGACTATAGTCAAAAGGAGCGCTAAAATAAAATCACATTTAACACAAACTTGATAGACTGTGCTGGACCATCATTTCCGCCATTAATACACCCATCAACAGAATCATCACCTGCTCTGCCTATAAATACCGCACCAAAAAAAGATCATTTATCGTATTTTAAAGAGATAAAGCAACCACGTATTCAGAAATTTGAGAGCAGATACCCTGTAAGAAAATTAGACCAAGAGACCGACAAAATGGCCCCAAACCAAACCAGAGCTGCAGCTGCAAAAACAAGAGAACTACAATCCACCAAAACCCCACTCATGAGAAGATTAAGAAACATAAAAAATTCCAAGGTACATGAAACTTCATGGGAAAAAATCTGGGCATAAATAAAAGAATGGGCTTATGTAGACAAGAAAATGACATAAGAAGCGGACAAGATAAGCTGCAGTACCATCATGAGTTACATGAACACACTGTTCATGGTGAGTTTTGGAGGAACAAAAGAAACAACAGTGATATTTATCATCAGTCGGTATCACAATGGAAAATTTTACTTCGACAGACCAATAGAAATTTCTGGCAAAGTTATATACAAACTTACCGTCCTCTCAAATAAGGGAGACCCTGTACCTATTGGTATAAAAGGACTGGTAGAATGACTAACTGGAACACCAATAGGGAAGAACTTGAAAGGGCTAATGATAAGTCAAATACAAGCCCGAATGTCGCAAATTGTTTCCAAAATCATAGCAACAAGACTCACTCCTACAGGTCAAGTGAGTGATTTGAAGCTAGACATGCTGGAAGCAGTCGACACAATATCATGCATAGGGAAAGTCTACCATTGGGCTCAAGATGTTACCGACATGCTCAAGACTATATGTGAGAAATGTCAAGAGTTGACCGGGATTATAAGGTTCCCATCACTAATAATATGGATAGCGATGTACCACTTGTGTCCAATCAGAGACAAGTAGTTCCAAGAACCATGCACATATCACATGTGTAGGTTCAAACCATTTTCATAGAATGGAACACTGAAAGAATTGGAAAATGGTAAAGTAATGTTGGAAACCTGGTTCCAAAACCTAAAACTCCAGACAACTAGATGGAGGGTGCCTCAAAACATCCAAATAATTCTACCAAAAAAAACACATATTCAACTCGAGCTCGACCGCACGGTAGTTTGGTACATGCAGGGGGAAAAAGCAGCAGCAAGACCCCTCGACTATTACCCAACAGTCGAAGAGATTTCCCAAGAGCTAGCTCGACAATCCAATACAAATCTATCAATATTAGCAAAATCCAAAGAAACAAATAAACCAATTGAAGAACCATTGATTGACCAAGAAAAAGAGGAGGACTACGAACTCCGCTTATATATTAGTACCTTCATGTCAGAAGATATACCAGTAGAGGACACCAACAGACTTCAACTGACAGTCATCCCACAACCTATCCAAATGGGAAGCACACCGAATGAACATAAGGTAGCTAGACCAGAAGAAAAAAGTATCATCCTAGCTCATCGACAAGAAGAAGGAGAAGAGCAGATAGAAGAAGACATTAGATCATATAATCTAGAATATGCTATGACAAAAGAAAACTTAAGGAAAATAGAAAAGGCAATAGTAGCCTCAAGGAAAAGGAAAGCAATTCAGGGAAAAGGGAAGGGGAAGCATAAGCTTATCCTATCTGATTCAGAAGATGAATAAGAACTATTGGATACTGTTGTTGACATCATAGAAGACGCAACAAAAAATAAATTTTAAATCGAAACACAATTCAAGCGGTTCATTGACGCAGGAGCCAAGCATGGGATACCAAAAAAGGTAAAAACTACAACCACTTCAGTCGATGAGAAAATTGTTGATCTAGTTTCTACACCTCCACCCCCATCTCCAACCCAAATCACATAAGAAGATACCCCAAAAATACCCACCATAAGCCTAGTCAACATCTATAAGAATGCTATGCCAGAGACACTGAAAGAACAATTTGACTAGGACGGTGATTTCCAGATGCTATCCCTAAAGTTGAACCTAGACTATAGGGGTTCAAGCTTAAATAAATATTTTTCAAAAATATACTTCAATGAAATCAATATAAAGACTGGGCTGGTATGTAATCAAAACTATAGGAAAATCAAATAATCATTAAAGAACTGTATATCATAAAACAAGATACAAAATCCAATATCAAAGGAACTACGATCATGAAATTATGAAATGAGACTGACTCTGTTTTTTAAAAGTTTAAAAGATAATTGTATTTCACCACAAGAATCATGTAATGGGATTCAATTGACCATATACAAGATAAATCATAAGAAACACAATTCATAAGATACATAGTCAAATCATAATCATACTCATATCAAAGTAGAACTTGTATTGAAGATGTAGAGTATTTCATGTCATATAGAAAGTTATCAAAACTGGATCTTCTTAACTCCAATTGCCACCCATCCTTGTAAAACAGTATTGTCAGCAAATCCAAGATCCTTCTCAAGATATTCAAGTGCTCCATTTACTACACCAAGATGATAACCAAATAAAATGGCTTCCAAACATGCAACACCAACATATGGGAATACTGTTCCAGAAGATTTTCCAGATGTTGTTGCTTGAGACTCCAAACTGCCATTGTAAGCCTTCACCCGAAATTTAGAAGAACCACCACGCTTGTTCAATAAACCCAAATTCATTCTTTTTTCCATGCATATTTGCCGTGATCCCCATACTGACGAATTCAGACTTACTGCGCCCTTGGAAATTTTAATGGCTCCTTATCATAGCTATCCAATCTGGTACCCACTCCAATTTCAATGCATGGTCACTGGTAAATACAGTCTTTCCATCAATTTCAATTCCCGGGGGCACAAAAGGAACAGATCTTGTGGCAATAATAACATCCTTCGCAGTCACTATCTTATCAGGGAAGCCAATTTTACCATATTTCACCTGTTGTGGGCCCAAGACAGTGCCAACAACTGTCAAAATGTCTACACCAAGAGATTTCAATGAATTTGTTAAATTTCCCCTTATTCTTGAAGCAAGATTGTTTGCATGGTTTGAAACAGACGCCTCCCAAAATGAACAGATGTAGGGGACTTGAAAGATGAATTGATGATCTAATAATGACTAAATATGTCATGTACAATATCACATGAGCCTGAAGCGAGAACAGTTTCAAAGGAGAGACGACAGCTTTAACCTGTAAGTAATTTTGGAGACTATATATACCCTTCTCTCTTCTAGCCTTAATATAACACAGAATTTTGTTAAACTACTCCTGGTTAATTTTTCAGCCTCTGCCAACATATTAACAATATATCACAATCAAACATTGGCCTATTAACTGCTTTCCAAAATGCCACATGGCATATCTAAGTATTGAAAAGTTCTTGATTAATTGTCTCAACCGCTTTACAACAGGGTTCACTTGATCATTCAAGAGAAGTAAATCTATTGACTTGGTAGAAAAGCATAGTAACAACTGGGGGTTTAACATTCCAGAAAATATGGACTTCAACTCTTCCCAAACAGTTTCAAGTCATTTTCTGACCGGATGGTCCTTTGCATCATCCACCATTATCACAAAAGATTTGAAGAACGGGAAGTATTGTGCAACTTTAGCAGCAAAAAACTTAAGCCATTGTAGGCGAAGTCCCAAATCACTAAAACTAGCTTGCTCTATCATCCACTGAGGACCTTGCTCAACACCTTTTCTAAAGGGATCAACAACAACATGACTAAGGCACCATGCTTTTGCCTTTTCTACAAATTCATCAAACACACAAATTGTAAACTTTTCTTCCACATGAGTGCCATCATGATTGCTTTTGTATCTGATCTCGGTATTCAAATTGAAACCTAAGTGGTCACTTTGACATTTGGATGCTGCCAGAAACTAAAATTTTGTTGGAGAAGATCTGATGATAATACCAGGCATACATTGAAAAATTACTCGAACTACTCACCTCTAATCAGAGAATTACCACCAAATGCCCACTAATTGAATCTAGTGCACCATGCCAGATCCTTTCTCACCAAATAGGCTGAATACCCTAGAAAACAAGATCCGTGGGAATTATCAAGTCCACATTTTTTAGGAACCCCGACAATACTTCCCAAATTGCCACAAGCTGCACCTCATCCATTATCCCTTTAGACATCTCACACCCTCTACCAGTCGATGAACCAACAAGAGATGTGGAAGAAGATAACCAAGAAGATATCAACCAGGTGTTCGACAACCTATTCTCTGATGACCTAGCCAATTCACCACCAAAAGTGAAAGATCCACTGTAGACTGACAATATCCCCACTACACCAATTACGCCAGACCATTCACCATCTCCATCACCACTTCCCAATCCACAACATTTCCCAAACCCTATACCACCTGTTTCAAATCCCCCAGATACACACCGAGATACGAGTTCCACCCAAGAAAATCAACCAAAAATTCCACCGACCAATGAGGATCAGCAGCCAAAAAACCAACCACGGGGAAATCTACCACTTGCAGAATCAGAGGCACAACAAAAAATAGACCAGCATAGACAAAAAAGAAAATGAAAAGACAAAAATAAGAAAGAACACCATAAAGAATTAAGGTCAACAATAATCCACATCAGCCAACTTGGATTGACTACGCAGTCGACACAAAGAAACTCAGAGATGGAGAGTTGGGTCAACTCCTAGAAACTCTCACCACAGTAGCAGCAGTAAGAAACTAGACTAAACAAGAGCAGATCGAAAACACTAAGAAAGAGAAAATCGAGTTTCTGATAAAATGCAGGAGTTTGATTCAAACAGTAATACCAGGACCCCTAGAGGCCGCCACCGACAAGCCACTCAAAAAATCATATCAGCTATTTGAAAGTATGGTGTCAAGTCTACAATCACATCTACAGAATACAAAGGAAGATCAAATACAGGAAACATCTAGACTACTCAGGTAGAAGTATACAACATCCTTGGAAGCTCACAAATTATTACAAAACCACTTGGAAGAATCTGTCATCACAGATGAAGTACCCCAGGATTGGCCTACCTATTACAGACAAGTATTTCAGCAGACCCGCAAGACTCGTGAGTAGATTCAAGTGTTAGAAAAGAGACGAGGAATGGGAGAAACAATGAGAAATAAAATACAAGAACATATTGTATTGGAAACAACCAAACTGCAAAAACTGGAGAGACAGGCACACCAGTGGTTACAGCAAGCACTACCAAGCCTCGACAAACTAGATACAATTTTCCCATAGATGAAAAGAATACTAGACACAGCAGAGGAAAGCTCAATTCATGGGACCCAACATGGAAAGCATTGTAGACCTCTCCATCCAATAAAATATGTCTCACAACATTGACTATCGACATCCAGAAAGTACTATAGAGTTGGACAAAATTTCAACATCAACTGGCTATTACAGCAGAAGCAATTGTGGAAATATGTGTGCAGAAATGACCAACCATCTAACTACATAGTCCATGAAGACAAACAATACCAAAAGAAACTACCTCAAACAATACATTGATACGTACCTCCCCTATTTCTTTGGGACAAAGAAAGATTTTGTTCCTGGGGGAGATGTTGGAGGAGCTAGTCGGTAAGCTGACTAGTCAAATAGCCGACTAATTGGAGATTAGGTCAGCCACATGAGGTCGTGTTAGTTGACTGAACTGGAACGTAGTTATATGTAACTGTTTGTAAATCATATATATTAGGCTATTGAGCCAGATGAGAACTCAGTTCAGTTCTGTGTATGTATGGACCCTCATGTTATAATATAATCTATTATTTCCTTATTGTCTCTTATGTCTGTTATGTCTATATGATTCCATGTGTATTATTGGTAACCCTCTGTGATCTGTGAGATTACAACAGTAATATCAGGGTATGATCCTCATGTGGAACCCCAGTTATAGTGGGTACCCTTGGGGTGGGCCTCCACTTATAGATGTGAAATGTTTTTTATGTTGCAACACAAATGTTATGTGATGTATTACTAACCATGGTGACATATTTCTATTAAGTCTGCTTTAGAGGCTATCTACCTCTAGAGTGAATTACTTTAGCAATGACTATATGGTCCGAGAGTAATATAATATGATTATAGCATGTGACAATTCTTATGAGTATAACGTGATATGATAGATAATTAATGTGAACACATCTATACCATCCAATAAAGATAAAGATATAAGCATAGAGAAAGGGAGAATTTGAATTTCCTAAAGATGACTAAGTGAAATCGAGTTATTGAGCTTTAGTTAAAGCCTCAATTCATGGTTCAATTAATTAACATATCTCACAATGGAGAATAAAAAGTAAATCAATTAGTTAATAATAGTTAACTAAGTGGTAATAAGGAAGGACTAGTTTACTAAAGTGTTTACACTTGAATTAAACTAAAAGAAAAAACTTAAGTTAATCAAAAGATGACACTTCGGTTATAAAGTGTTTTGTATGACAACACTTTAGTTAAATCACTATGACACTTATGTTATCCTGTTAAATAAACGATCAAAATTCAGTTAGATAATGAGTTCACTCTGATGTCACTTAATCATCAATTTATGTCAAAGATGAAAGGCCTGGCACATATGTTATGCATCATGCAGATTCCAATGTATTGAATTATTTATTTATGGAGGAAATGCACAATTTTTGGGTGTATATGTGCACTAAATTCATGCAACCATTTTCTATAGTTTACATGGTTGATTTTATGTTATGTTATTAATGTTTTGGGAAAATGGAAAGTCAATTTAGTTGATTAGTATTCTCTATTGCTTAGTGTGAACTCTCTTACAAGAAAATATGCTAGTGTAAAAGACATTATTTGCAATCTATCTATTATACTCTAAAGAATTTCTAGTTTTTTCATCCTCATAATTTTTAGGGTTTTTCCAGGGCACATCTTGTGTTTTGGATGAATGATTTGTGCGATTGAATGTTCTATTGATTTCAATATTCAATTATTCTGCAATTGAAGTTTTTAAGTTCAAAGATCAAGTCATATTTTATCAAACATTAACATGGTATTAGAGGTTAGGATGTGAAGGAGATAATATTGTGAAAGAAACTAGAAGCCTACGTAGATCCTGAGGATTTGAGAATTTTTTTAAAAATCCATGACATCAATCTCCATTCAATCGGAATACCATCTTGAGGGAACTTGCAATTTCAACACTTCTTATGCGAGAGTGTTAAACATCCTGGAGGAACATGACCTGGATACCTACATATCCTATGTGGTAGAAGAGACTACCAACAATGTAGGGTGAGTCAACTTCAAGAAGAATCAAGCAAAGGCCAGACAGATCATCTATGATTCAATTAAGGATAATCTCATGTTCGTGATCACTCTGCTGAAGACCACAAAGGAATACTTTGATACATTGAAAAACCTATATGAGAAAAAGGCTCCAAATCAATAGAGGGATTTGAAGAACAAGATATGGAACCTAAAGATGGAGAAGGATGAGATTGTTGCATCATTCTTTGCCAAGATATCTTAGGTAAGATATCATCTTATTAGTATTGGGGTTGTGGTAGATTAAGATGATCTTCTTCAAACCTCCATTGATGGTATCCCATCCTCATGGGAGACATTCTTGTCTGTGGTGAATGACATTCTTTCCATGTTGCAACATAAATGTTATGTGATGTATTACTAACCATGGTGACAGATTGCTATTAAGTCTACTTTAGAGGTTATCTACCTCTAGAGTGAATTACTTTGGCATTGACTATATGGTCTAAGAGTAATATAATATGATTATAGCATGTGACAATTCTTATGAATATAATTTGATATGATAGATAATTAATGTTAACACATCTATACCATCCAATAAAGATAAATATATAAGCATAGAGAAAGGGAGAATTTGAATTTCCTAAAGATGACTAAGTGAACTTGAGTTATTGAGCTTTAGTTAAATATTCAATGCGTGCTTCAATTAATTAAAGTATCTCACAATGGACAATAAAAAGTAAATCAATCAGTTAATAATAGTTAACTAAGTGATAATAAGCCCATGGGGGGGGGCAGAACAAGTGGTAAAGTGGAATTGTTGAAATTGGTTGTAAATTGAAGGTCTCGTGTTCAAATCCCCCCAAATTTACCCGTGTACCATGGTTCAAACCCTGTGGATGCACCTAGGGGTATAGTGGTAGCGGGATTGGATCCCTGGACCCCGTGTCACACGAGTACCAGCCCATCCCCAATTGCCGATTCCCCTAGTTACAAAAAAAAAACTAAGTGGTAATAAATAAGGACTAGTTTACTAAATTGTTTACACTTGAGTTAAACTAAAAGACAACACTTAAGTTAATCAAAATATGACACTTAATATGATTATAGCATGTGACAATTCTTATGAGTATAATGTGGTATGATAGTTAATTAATGTTAACACATCTATACCATCCAATAAAGATAAAGATATAAGTATAGAGAAAGGGAGAATTTGAGTTTCCTAAAGATGACTAAGTGAACTCAAGTTAGCTTTAGTTAAAGACTCAATGCGTGCTTCAATTAATTAAAGTATCTCACAATGGACATTAAAAAGTAAATCAATTAGTTAATAATAGTTAACTAAGTGGTAATAAAGAAGGACTAGTTTACTAAAGTGTTTACACTTGAATTAAACTAAAAGAAAACACTTAAGTTAATAAAAAGATGACACTTCAGTTATAAAGTGTTTTGTATGACAACACTTTAGTTAAATCACTATGACACTTATGTTATCCTGTTAACTAAACGATCAAAATTCAGTTAGATAACGAATTCACTCTTATGTCACTTAATCATCAATTAATGTCAAAGCTAAAAGGCTTGGCACATATGTTATGCATCATGTAGATTCCAATGTATTGAATTAATTATTTATGGAAGCAATGCACAATTCTGGGTGTATATGTGCACTAAAGTCATGCACCCATTTGCTATAGTTTACATGGTTGAGTTTATGGTCTACTATTAATTTTTTGGGAACATGTAAAGTCCATTTAGTTGATCAGTTTTCTATATTTCTCAGTGTGAACTCTCTTACCAGGAAATATGCTAGTGTAAAAGACATTATTTGCAATATATTTATTATACTCTAAAGAATTTCTAGTTTTTTCATCCTCATAATTTTTACGGTTTTCCCAGGGCACATCTTGTGTTTTGGATGAATTATTTGTGTGATTGAATGTTCTATTGATTTCAACATTCAATTATTCTGTAATTGAAGTTATTAAGTTCAAAGATCAAGTCATATTTTATCAAACATTAACATGGTATTAGAGGTCAGGATGTGAAGGAGATGATATTGTGAAAGAAACTAGAAGCCTACATATATCCCGAGGATTTGAACAATTTAAAAAAAATCCATGACATCAATCTCCGTTCAATCATAATACCATATTGAGGTAACTTGCAATTTCAACACTTGGAATGCAAGAGTGTTAAACATCCTAGAGGATCATGACTTGGATACCTACATATCCTATGTGGTAGAAGAGACTACCAACAATGTAGGGTGAGTCAACTTCAACAAGAATCAAGCAAAGGCCAGACAAATCATCTTTGATTCAATTAAGGATAATATCATGTCCGCGATTACTCTGTTGAAGACCACAAAGGAATGCTTTGATACATTGAAAAACCTATATGAGAAAAAGGATCCAAGTCAGAAGAGGGCTTTGAAGAACAAGATATGGAACCTAAATATGGAGAAGGATAAGACTGTTGCATCATTCTTCACCAAGATATATTAGGTAAGATATCATCTTGTTAGTATTGGGGTTGTGGTATATGAATATGATCTTATTCAAAACTCCATTGATGGTATCCCATCCTTATGGGATACATTCTTGGTTGTGGTGAATGACTGAGAAGTACAACTGAACTTTGAGATGTTTTAGCATGAATTCCTCCAAGAGGAGGCACAAATATAGAGCAAGACAATGTGCACCAAAGAATAAAATATTATCCTCATAGAAAGAATAAAGAAATGATGAGGAATCAATTCACTCCAATGAAGTCTTTTTGTTCAAAGAAGGAAAAGTTCAACAAGAAATTTGAAAAATCGAAGGTGTAGTTCTTTTATTGTCTAAATAAGAGCCATTATGTAAGAGAGTGTTATGAAAATTAAAATAAAACAAGGAAATTTTCATGCATCTATCGTAGTAGAAGAAGAAACCTCTGAGAAGAGTGCACTTGAGGAGAAAGAAACAAGGTGTTGGAGTCATTCTCCAACCCACACACCTATTTTGGTCAATTTTGGTCTAATTAAAAACTATCCTAAGTTTAATGACTCAAATGGAGTCAAGTTCAGCACAACATGACATTGAAATGAGCACACCCATGCCCTCCTTCAATCAGGGAGGCCAACTAACCCTTATCCTTCAATTAGGGAGGCTAACTAGGCTTTCTCCTTCAATCAGGGAGCAATTCTGGGGTGATCTGAGTGTCATAAGTGAACCAAATAGTTAACTAAATGTTGTTTCACTTAAAAATCAGTTAAAATGAGTTGTAAAGGAGCCACCCTCATGTCATTATCTATTTTGGGATGATTTGGGTGAACTGGAGTGTGTTAATGTGCCTCCAACAACTTCTGATGACTAGTATCAGTTTAGTTCACTTCATCGGAGCTAACTGGAGTTAGTGATACGCTACTACCTACTGATTAACATGCAGTGACATGTACTTGAGTTACATTCAGTTAGATTCAGTCATTTATTGCACTCTTATTCAGTTAGGACTCAGTTAGAGTTCAATCATGGTTATATTAGTGGTTAACTGGTGTGTTTAGAGTGGCTAACAGACAGTTAAGCTACACCCATCCATGCAATTCAAATGACCTCTATTGAATTCGAATTGTTTTGGTCTCATGCGATTTTGCATGACATTGTATTATTGATTTTAATTCCATTATTGATAATATCAAACTGCAACCTCCTATTGCAGTACTGTTATATCATTTCATTCCTAAATTGTCTTGAATCTCTTGTAAGTCTGTGATTTGTCTCAATATTGTTATGACAGAATTTAATATGGTATCAAATCCATGGCAGGAGGAAGCTCTTCTTCAGAAAATTAAGATTTTTGACTGATCTAGCATGCAAATTGAGCAAAAAGCTCAAAATTTCCAGCATTGAACCCAAAGCCGAAGGTTTACCACTTAAGTCCTAATAAAAGGAATTGTTGATCAAGCTTGCTTGATTAATTAAGCTGGGTGTGATGAAAACCTGAAATGTGCAGGCTATTTAACCTTAGGGTGCCCTTTTTGTGTTGATTGTAGGATTTATACAGGTCCTTCTGCATTCGCTACCTCATCTTCATGGCTTCTACTCTGAATCCTCTTACTCCATTCAATTACCAACAATGGAAGGAGGACATGAAGATTCAAATCCATTCAAAAGGGTTCTACAGAGTTACAATGAACACAGAAACAGAGCCAAATGTTGCTGCAAAGAAGATAAAATACTGGAATAAGTTGGATGAAGCTTATGGTTTCTTGTGTTTGTCTATTTCCAAGTATCTTATTTTCCACATCACGGGATTGAAGAATCCAAAGGAATTTTGGGATAAGCTTGATTCCTTGTTTGATAAACAAGACGATCTACAGATCTATCATCTAGAGAATGAGTTGATTTCCCTAAATCCAGGCAGCTTCGAAACTAGGAATGATTTTTTCACAAAATTCAAGCACTTGGTGCTCCAGTTAAAGCAATGCAAGATTGAGAAGGATGATGATCAACTCATCCTAGCTATCCTCTCAAAACTTGGTCTGTATTATTAGTCTTTGTTTCCACATTCCATACTAGGAAGATAACAATCCCAAATTGGAAAATGCCTTCACTTGATGCCTTCATTAAGAACATCACAAACAAGCATGACAATCTTGTGCAGATGGGGATCATCATATCCTAAAAATATTAAGAACTATTTTCTTCAGGGCCCGAATATCCAAAGAGTAAAGGAAATCAAAAGAATCAAAAGCCTAAATTTAATTCTCCAAAGCCTAAAGAAAAGAACTAGCAGCAAGAAGAGTCTTTCAGCTCAAAGAAACAAAAGGACAAAGGAAACCAAGGAAAAGAGAAAGTCAAGTGTTCCTATTATGGGAAGGGATTCCACCCTAAACATGCCTACATGAAGAAAAATATCAATGAGATGACTCTTCTCCTCGAGAGGAACAATATCAATCTTCCAGAGAGTGTTCAGAAGAGAGATAATCAAGATCAAGATACCCAGCAAGAAAGAGGACATGCTCTCATGGAAATCACCTCAAATCCCAAAGAAATCCTCATAGACTATGGAGCTTCGAATTACATGATGGAAATAAAATATTCCTTCTCATCCCTAGACACCGACAAAATCATTCCCATCCACATGGGACATGATTCTCATATCATTTTGAAAGGCAAAGGTACTATAAAACTTGAACATGGAATCTTTTTTGATGTTTTGTATGTACCCCCTTTGGCCTCCAATATTTTGAGTGTATTTCAAATTACTCATACCGAAGTTCCCAAGAGAGTCACTTTTAGCACGAATGATGTTGAAATCACTAAGATTGCATCCAAGAAACTTGTTGCAACATGCATATCAAATTATCATGCTAAGGCCTATGAGTTTTCCCAGTTTGTTGCGGATGAAAAACCCACCGCTCTTCTGACTCATGGGAATGATGTTAGTAGACTATGGAATGGGATATTTGGTCATTTTAACTTCAAATAATTGCAGCAAATTCAAAAAAATTCCATGGTTGAATGCCTCCCAACCATCAAAACTTCAAGCAGAATTTGCAAAGGTTGTATTGTTGGCAAACACCCTAAGCACAAGTTTCATCGGGGAAAGGCAAGCCGTACAAAAAGTATTTTGGGGCATATTCAATATGATATCAGTAGAACCATTCCTACTACATCCATGAGTGGTTCACAATATGTACTTACCTTCATTGATGATTTCTCCAGATACACTTGGGTTTTCTTTCTAAAGAAAAAATATGAAGTTTTGGAAAGATTCACCGAGTTCAAAGCATTGGTTGAGAATTCCTCTAGGATAAAGATAAAGTATCTCAGATATGATAATGGAGGGGATTATATCAAGTCTGAATTTCTACAAATATGTGCTTACATTGGGATCCAAATCCAACACTCCATTCCCTACACACCACAACAAAATGGTGTTGCGAAAAGGAAAAACCAGGCCCTCAAAGAGATGACTAACTGTATGATGGAAGCCAAAGGGGGATGAGGACATGAATGTTACTGAAAAAATTCAGAATAGAGTACCTCACTCTTCAGTGAAATTAAATACTCCTTTTGAATCCTATTTTGGATACAAGAAGGATGTGTCAAATTTCAAGGTTTTTGGGTCAACTGCATGGGCTCGAATTCTGCATGACAAGAGGAAAGATTTGCGATTGCAAAGTATTGAATGTTTTTTCATTGTATATCTAGAAGAATATAAGGTATTAAAACTTCTGAATATCAGAACCAAACATATTTTCATTGAAAGAAGTGTCTGATTTGAAGAACCTCTTCAAGAGGTAGAACTAGTTGAAGAAAATTCTACTGAAATTCCCTCCTGTTATACTGATAATTTGGGTGATGAAAGTGAGAGTGAAGGCTATGATTTTGTAGGTATATATGATATCAGTGAGAAAAACATATCAGTTTCATAATCATATTCTGAAGTGCAAACTTATCTCCCAAATTGGGTAAAAATACACTCACTTCCGCCAGGCCAAACATTGGAAATCCTGCTAATCCAAGAAGAACTCGGTCTGATTTTCAAAGAGAAGGTATTTCTCTCTCTTGTCATGATTCATTGCTTTATAAGACCTATTATTTAATTATTGGGTCAAATAATAAATCCTACTACCATGATTTAAAATATCCGATATGGAAATATGCTAAGGACGAAGAGTTTAATTCTCTTTGAAAAATGCTACTTGGGAGCTAGTTTCTCTTCCACCTGAGAAGAAATCAGTTCAATGAAAGTGGGTGTTTTGGACAAAGGTTGGTGCATATGGAACAACCTGAAAGTAAAAATTAATTCTTGTTGCAAAATGGTTCTCCTAATTCCAAGGAGCGGACTATCATGAGACCTTTGCACCGATGGCAAAGATGGACTCCATCAGGCTAGTTTTGGCCATTGCCGCATCCAAGCACTGGGAGGTGCATCACATGGATGTCAAAAGTGATTTTATTCATGGATAACTTAATGAGGAAATATATATGAAGCATCCCTAGGAGTATACATTATATCCTTCTTTGGTATGTAAATTGAAGAAATCATTATATGGGTTGAAACAAGACCCAAGATCTTGGTTTGCCAAAATGGATGCCTTTCTACTCTCACAAAACTTCCAGAGATGAAAATATGATCCTAATGTATATTTGAAGCATTATGATGGTAATATTATTATAATATTATTATTTTTTATTATCTTTTGATAACATGAAGCACACTTGCTTCGATTTCTTTCATAAAAATTGCTCTTCATGATGCATTTGAAATGAGCGATTTGGGGCTCCTGAAGCAATTTCTGGGGCTTGAAATATCACAAGAATTTGATGGGATAATGGTAACTCAATAAAAATATATTTCATACCTCTTAATTAATTTTAACATGGTTTATTTCAAGTCTGCACCATTTCCTTTCCTCTTAGGGATCAACCTTGAAGAGGGAAAATCCACTCCACCCATGGAGTGGCACTATTTACCGCTAATTGATCGGAAGCTTGCTATACTTGACACATTCATGGAATGATATTTTTTATGCCATGAATGCTATATCAAGATACATGCAGCAGCCTCATGAGCTCCATTGGAATGCATCCAAGAGTATCCTTCAGTAAATTTAGGGAACAAGATCCTACGCCATTCATTATGCTGCAGATTCTGAGCTAGAGTTGGTCATTTATACAGATTTAGATTGGTAGTGGATTCCATGGATCAGAAGTCCACTTATGGGTATGTATTTATGTTTGGTGGTAGCCCCATTTTTTGGTCTAGCAAAAAGTAGGATTCCATTGCATTGTCTTCAGCAGAGATAGAGTACAGTGGAGCAGTGAATTCTTGCATCCAAGTTGTTTGGTTGCAAGGAATTCTTTCAGAGTTTGATATTGTTAGTGCTTTGTCCACAGTCATATTTTGTGACAACCAAAGTTATATCAATATCTCCAAAGATCCAATTCAGCGGAAGAGGACCAAACATGTTGAGATACACATGCACTACATCACAGAGTTGGTGCATGATAGGACCATTGTTTTGCAATACTACCCTATAGATGTGTATATACCTTCACCAAGAAATTTATTGAGAAAAATTTCACTTAACTCTATTCACTATTGGGGGTGAGTTCATTAGGGTGATCAGTTACTTCTTCAATGTTTAGCTTGAGGGGGGGTTTTCCCTCTTTCCTCACTCAGAATTTATTGAGCATTTTAGAGTTACTTTATTGTTCAAGGTTACCTATGGCCTTTGTTTTTGGGGCCCTAGAATTTTATGCATTTTATTTTACTCCTCCAGATGAGTATAGCTTAAGGGGGGTGTTGGAGTCATTATCCAACCCACACACCTATTTTGGTCAATTTTGGCCTAATTAACCACTATCCTAAGTTTATTGAATCAAATGGAATCAACATCAGCACGAGCACACCCATGCCCTCATTCAATCAAGGAGGCCAACTAAGCCTTCTCCTTCAATCAGGGAGGCTAACTAGTCTTCCTCCTTCAATCAGAGAGCAATTCTAGGGTGATCTGAGTGTCATAAATACACCAAATAGTTAACTGAATGTTGTTTCACCTAACAATCAGTTAATTTGAGTTGTAAAGGAACCTTCCTCATGTCATTGTCTATTTTGGGATGATTTGGGTGAACTGGAGTGAGTTAATGCACCTCTAACAACTTCTAATGACCAGTATCAGTTAAGTTCACTTCATCGGAGCTGACTGGAGTTAGTGATGCACTACCACCTACTGATTGACATGTAGTGACATGTACTTGAGTTACATTAAGATAGACCTAGTCATTTATTGCACTTTGATTTAGTTAGGACTTAGTTAGAGTCAACGATGGCTAGATTAGTGGTTAACTAGTGTGTTCAGAGTGGCTAACAGATAGTCAAGCTACACCCATCCATGCAATTCAAATGACCTCTAGTGAATTCAAATTGTTTTGGTCTCATGCAAGTTTTCATGACATTGTATTATTGATTTTCATTCCATTATTGATAATATCAAACTACAACCTCCTATTGCAATACTGTTATGTCATTTCATGCCTAATTTTCCTTGAATCTCTTATAAGTCTGTGCTTTGACTCAAGATTGTTGTGACATAATTTAATACAAGGAAGTACTATTACCTTGTCTTAGAACTATTCGGATCTATGATTACAAGTGAAGATACATGTTTGCTTGACAATGGTGCATCCAAGCACATTTAAGAGTAAACGTGTGCAATATATGACCGAAAGGATGAAAATTTCAGATGCATCATAGAGTTAGGGAACAACTCGACATATTTGATGTAAGGAGTCGGATATACACCATTCCAACTAATTTAGGGAGATATATTACATGTGGAGGACATTATTTATTTCCTAGGATTGAAGAATAATCTACTTTCAGTTTTGGTTCTTGAATATAAGGGATTCCGAGTTATTTCATCGATAATCAAGCACTTTTATGGCCAAAGAACAAAAGTCTTGACACTGATGCAATGATTGCATTTCAAGAGGGATGACTCTACAAATTTATTAGAAATTAACTTGAGGCTATGGTACACCACATTATTAGTCCATGCAAGTTATGGCATAAGAGGCTTGACCACCTCCACTACAAAGCACTATCAATATTATGACGAATCGTGAAAGGTATGCCAGTATTAGATTTTGAGCATGATAATGTATTTTGGGGTTGTGCACTTGGGAAAAATGTGAAAAAGAGTTTTTGTAGAATCCATACTAGATATAAAGGGATTTTAGATTTGATACACTCTATTGTATGTGGTCTCATGTATTCCTCATCCCAGAGTGGCTATCTTTATTATGTAGTGTTTGTTGATGAATTCTCTAGAAAGTAATGGATTTACTTCCTGAAGGCTAAGAGTGAAACCTTTAGTAAGTTTCAGGAATTTAAAGCATTAGTAGAGAATAATATAGGGAGAAACATCTGTGTCTTAAGATTTGAAAATGGAGGTGAATTTGATTCCCAATATTTTAATGAGTTTTGTAGTGATGCAGGGATTTGTAAGCAGTTGACAGTTCCATAAAACCCCCAACAAAATGGGGTTGCTGAGAGAAAGAATAGAACTATATGTGAGGATGAAAAATTCATGTTACATGATTAGGGTTTGTCTAAATTATTATGCATACAAGTTACTAGTACAACAATGTATTTCTAGAACAGAATTCCACATGCCATTATATATTCAGAAAACACCTGAATAGGTGTTCACTGGTGAGAATCCAAACATTTCACACTTAAGGATCTTTGGGAGTCAGTTATACATTCATATACTAAAAGAAAAATGGACTAAGATGGAACCTTTAGAAAATAAGGGAACCTTTGTGGGTTATAGAGAGTCATCCAAAGCATACATGATATTTGTACCATGTGAGAGACACATTGAGGTCAGTCGATATGTGACCTTCCATGGAGAGGCTGCATTGAAGAGGTCAAAAGAACTTCTATATGATACATACACAATATAGGTCATAGGTCCCAAAGACTGACTCTCCCCATCCAAATTTTCAGAGGGAGAATCTAGTAGAGATATCATTCATTTATGAACCAATTGAACTTGTTGAATAACCTCCTTCCAAGAGGAGGTCTACATAGTGTTGAGATATACTAAAAGATGCATAGAAGCATGGAGCACCAGTAGGATATTTCATATATTGAAAGAAACATGATAGTTATTTATGGTATGTTGCATAAATGAGCCATATAAATGACTCAAAGTCTTCATCCTACAAAGAAGCTACAAAGCAATAATTTTGGAAATATGTAATGATTGAGGAATATTAATTGATATTGAAGAATGATGTTTGGGATGTTCTTCCCAGACCTGAAGGTAATTATGTAGTTACAGTGATAATTTCTTCATAGTGATATCTAGGAACTAGAGAAATATTCATAATCTAAGTTATTCACAAAATATGCAAGAGAACAACAAAAGAGAACAAAATAACACACATAGATGGTGCCAATAAATGATATTTCTATTAGTTTACATCTTGTAGATATTCATGGTAAATATTTATAATGAAATGGGTAAAATTCATGAGACCTTGGAGGCCATTTGGATGCATACAAGTTTTAGGATGGGATTTGACCCCTAAACCCCCCTAGGTTGACCAATAGGCTCCCAAACCTTACCAAACAGTCATGAATGGAAGTATGAACATTTATAGAGGCATTATGGACCATAAATTAGGGAATTATATGCATTTGTGAACACATGTGTGAGTGGGATTCATGTGTGAGTGGGAGAGTCTCTAGGAGCCAATAAATGCCGAAGAAGACCACAAAACAACCACATTCACACACTAGCGCCCTTAGTAAAAAAGATTCCTTGAATTAAGGGATAAGGAGTGGTATGTAATCAACAAGGGTTCCAGGGATGACATAATGATCAAACTATAGCAACTCAACTATCAGGATGATCAAAGTGGAGTTCCTCAACTATGAGTTAATGAGCTAGAAATCACCTAATAGACCAATATTGATCAATACAACCTAAGTAGCATCATATAACATAAGTACAAGAAAAATGAAAATTCCTCCTAGGTGTAATACCATGGTACCAAGTTAGATTATACCAAATTTTTATTGATTCCTTGGAAACTAAGGATCAAGTCACCTCTTACAACAAAAACTTTTATTTGTACATGTAAAATGAGGAAAGAGGCAAAACCTCATGGGAAAAATCCTCCCTAAAGAATGGAAACGACATAGATGATTAAAAAAGTCTTCAATAGGTCCTCTTCTTCACTTGAATGATATGAAAGAACAACTTCTTGGTGATGGACTTGGTGAAGATGTTGTGGATACCAAGATCATGCATCAATGCATCAATGTAACGTAGACAAAGATCATGTGGAGAGGCCCCTTGATGGTCATAATTTGCTGATGGAGGAGCATCATAAGAATGTATTTTTATTCAAGAATACTCTGATATAGAATCATAATCAATCATGGAAAATATATCTATGCAAACTATTTCACAAATAACATCAAACTATTCAACAAAATCTGTCTCGTGTGTAGTTGCCATATCATGAATAAAACCATGAATCTTCTTCCTAAATTGATGAAGCACCTTGATAACTCTGTAAAAAAACTCACAAGCCTATGAAATATAAAAATATATGTCCTATATAGTTGAAAATATCAGAGGTATGGTGTCTCCATGAACGAATGGGTCCATAGTGGGAGAAGAGTTAGCAACTAGATCACACTGACAGTTGAGTGAACCTAGAGGGTATGGAGATTTGAAACTTGAACCATGAGTGGTGATATCAAGTCCATACATATGGAAAAACATTCCCATGAGTCCAAATCCATATATTTCCAACCAATGAATGACATACAAGACATAAAAGCAACATACACAAGTGACATAGTATTGGAAACTAGGCAATTTTGAGTTTTTCCAACTAGTGAACTTGAGGGTTTCCAGGTCTTTTGGGCATGAAATGGTTGGGGAAATGAGTCTATAACTATCATAGGATGTATATAATCCTGTATATCATCTTAAAATCATAATATGAAGTATCTTAATGAAGTGGGAAATATATTTCATAAGACACGTCAGGAACTAGTAGAAAATGACTAGTTTATGGAGGAAACTTTGGTGAACTGGTTGGGGTTTCTTCCAAGGAAGGGATGGAGGTTTCATATTCTGATATATAAGAATGTAAATCTGAAACAAATACATATTAAATAGAGATATGATAAATGGGTTTCTTCCATGCACACAAAGCATGCACATGCTTACCATCTTCTTGCGTGTGCTCCCATCTTCTTGCAAAATATGGAACGCCAATATTTTTCTCCTCAAGGAGCTTGGTCATGATGTCCATTTTATTTATGAAGAAAGACATTTAATTATGTGAAAATTTGAAATAAACACATGTGGGTTTATCTCTCATTTTCTTCATCCTCCTAGATCTCGAATCCTCATCAGTTGAAGTGGATTTTTTTGTATCCAAATGCTTCTTCTCCTTCTCTCTTTGTTTCTTCAAATCCTTGACTTTCTTTTTGACTTTAGATTGATTTGACACACTAGAAGCAAGGGATTTATCCTTTGTGTATTTGATGGTACCCATTTGAGTTAACTTTTCTTTCTCCCAAGTTAAAGACTCCATGAAGTATTCTAGCGCATGCATCCTCCAATTTCAAGTTGTAAGCTTGCTTGAGTGGAATGCTGAAACAAACACAGAATACTCAAGAACTAGCTTAGAAATGATGGTCAAGATAAGATGATATTATTTATTCTCTATGCCACACTATTTTAGTTGAAGCACCAATTCTTTGAACTTGGTGAAGAAGTCTTGGATTGTCTCATAGTGACCTGGACTTAGTGAGATTAGCTCATTTTCGAGATGATTACCTCTCATCTCATTAGTATTCCCAAATAGTGACTGAATATTGATACAAAATTAATTGGGTGTTCCAATACTGTCTACATGGAATATAATATCTCTCGAAGTGCTGAGAAAAATCATACCAAATGCCTCATCAAGTATGTTAAAGTACTTAGCTTTCTCCACAACAGAGTTGGGCTCAATCTCAGCCCCATGGGGACTCTTTACATTCCTTTTGACCTCAGATGGATCACCATTTTGTATTTCCATTCAAAATAGTTGAATGGGTTTAGAAATACCTAATTATACTCCATTATTCTTGTGCACTATGTGACAAAAACACTATTGTACTTGCAATGCAAACACTCAATTTTTTTGGAAGATACTCTAAACAACAACTCAAACAATCTTAGTTTTGATTTGCAGCTCCACAAAGTTCTGATCCCATGTGAGAATTGCTTCATAGTGAGATCTAGGAGCTAGAGCAATCTTCACATTCTGAGTTATTCACAAAATATTCTAGAGAACAAAAAAACCGATCTAGATGAAGATAGGTGGCCAAAGACCTATTCCACTAGCTCAAAACAATTGTCCATTGTGGAAGTATCCTAGTTATTTTTATACAATATTTTAGGTCCCAAACTTCTAGACAATAAAAATTTGTAAATCTTAGATAGACCTTTCCAATGAGCTATCGAACGCCCAAATCGAAGATCGTATGCAAAAGTTATGACCCAGGGAAGTTGACAGTTCAACTTACCAGCTTGAAACCACAAAATTTATGACGGTTCATCTTCTAGGGTTATGTTTTGGAATTTTGGGGTTCTCACCCTCATTATTATTATAAATAGGACTCTTTGGCCTCATTTTGTATTCAACTTTGCATAGATGAGCATAGCAGTCACATCTCTTCTTAGAGGTAGCTACCACCATTCTAGCTATTGTATTTCAGTATGTTCTATTTCTGCTATTTAATAGAATATGTGTTTACTGTATCTCTGTTATCTTTGCAAAATGTCTAGGATTATGATTCTATGTGTGTTCTTTCATTTCATTCATGCATAAATCTGGTTCAAAAACAGAAAAAAATAACACACATAGATGGTGCCAATAACTAATCTTTCTATTAGTGTACATCTTATAGATCTGTATGGTACATATTTATAATATAATGGGGAAAATTCATGAACCCTTGGAGGCCATCTGGATGCATACAAGCATCAGGCTAGGAATTGACCTCTAAACCACCCTAGGTTGACAAATAGGCTCCCAAAATTTACCAAACAATCACAAATGCAAGTATGAACATGTATGGAGGCATGCTAGGAATGGATGACTGCATGTGTGAGTGGGAGAGTCTCTAGGAGCCAATAAATTCCCAAGAAGACCACAAAACAACCATATTCACACACTAGCACCCCTAGTCAAATAGATTCCATGAATTAAGGGATAAGGAGTGGTATGTAATCAATGAGGGCACCTGGGATGACATAATGATCAAACTAGAGTGCCTCAACTATCAGGACGATCAAATTGGAGCGCCTCAACTGTGAGTTAATGAGTCAGAAATCACCTAATAGATCAATATTGATCAATATAACCTAAGTAGGATCATATAACATAAGTACAAGACAAATGAAAATGCCTCTTAGGTGTAAGACCATGGTACTAAGGTAAATTAATGCTCTAATAGTTACTTTTAGATGGATTTACAAGATAAAGCATGTTGTAGATAGTAGTGGTGATAAGTATCAATTCAGGTTTGTTGCCCAAAGTTCAGGTTAGAATTAGGGCTTGATTATGAGGAGACATTCACTCTTGTGTCTAGGTATACCACAATTCAAGCAGTGATCTTACTTGCATCTATATTTGGATGGAAACTTCACTAGATGGATGTGAATACAACATTCCTCAATGGAGAGGTTGAGAAACATGTTTATATTGAGTAGCAAGAGGGGTTTGTGGTTTAGGGGAATAAGTCCCATGTGTGCAAGTTGAATAAATACTAAATGGGTTGAAGCAAGCTCTTTGATCTTGGTATGCCAAAATATACAACTATAATCAAGGACTGGGATTCTCTAAGAGTGAATATGATCCAAATTTGTACTTCAAAGTAGTGGAGAACCAATCATTGACATTGGTTTAGTATGTTGATGATATATTCCTCATTGGAGAGGAAATATTGATTTCTAAGAGTAAGAGGGAGCTCAAATCAGAGTTTGGGATAAAACTCTTAGGTTTGATGCACTACTTTCTATGCCTTGAGATTTGACAGAGAAATGATGAGAAATAATCTCAAGGGAATTACATTGTTGACATATTGTGAAGGTTTTGCATGATGGATTGAAAATCAATGAGTAATCCAATGGTTTCCAATTTGAAGAAACTTCATGATTCTAATACTTGACGGGATCCAGCGGACCCCACTTTGTATAGACAACTGATTGACTCACTGATGTACTTGATACACTCAAGCACAAATATTTGTTATGCAATTAGCATTTTGAGTTATTTTATGTCTGATCTGAGACACATACATTGGGTGGTTGCAAAGTATGTGTCAATGTAGCTTTGCAATACGATTGCTTATGGAATCATCTATTCCTTAAGCACATGAGTGTTATTACTTGGTTATACTGAATCCAATTGGGGTGGAAACATTGTGGATCGTAAGAGAACTTCAAGATAATATTATATCTTGGGTTCTGCCATGATTTCTTGGTCCAACAAAAATAAAGACTCAGTTTCCTGGAGTACTATAGAGGAAGAGTACATTATTTCTAGTACTTCTTGTCGAGAAGCAGTTTGGATGAGAAATCTACTTATGGGAATTTTTGGTGAAATAATTGAGCCTATAGTTATTAGGTGTGACAACTAGAGTTGCATCAATATTTCCAAAAATCTAGTGTTTCATGATAAGTCGAAACACAGAAATGAAGTATCACTTTTTTTGAGACATGGTCCATAAAGGTATAATGAAACTTCAGTATATAGCTACTAAGGAGCAAATTGAAAATGTGTTAACAAGGCCTCTGTCAGTGACGAAGTTCATGTACTTTCAAGACATTCTTATTATGATAGATAATGCCTCCCTCGTTGAGAGGGAGTGTCAAATGTACAACATTAAGATTCATTATCGGGACTTGTAAGTAATATTTAGTTGGACTTATGAGTAATACCAAGTCCTATATCCTCATGTGTTGAGGTGGTGCTGTTGTGTTGTGAATTATTGTAGTACAAGTTTGTGGACTTGTGAGTAATGTCAAGTCGAACTTGTGAGTAATATCAAGTCATGATTCTCATGCGGAACCCTAGTTATGGTGGGTACACTTGGAGTGGGCCTCCAATTATAGAGGTTAAATTCTTTGCATGTTGAAGCATAAATGTTTTGTGATGTATTACTAATCATGGTCATATATCGCTATTAAGTCTCCTTTAGAGGTTAGCTACCTCTAGAGTGAATTACTTTAGCAATGACTATATGGTCTGAGAGTAATATAATATGATCATATCATGTGACAATTATTCTAAGTGTAATGTGATATGATAGATAATTAATACTAACACATTTATACCATACAGTAAAGATAAAGAGATAAGCATAGAGAAAGGGAGAATCTAATTTCCTAGAGATGAATAAGTGAACTTGAGTTATTGAGCTTCAATTAAAGCCTCAATGCATGCTTCAATTAATTAAAGAAACTCACAGTGGAAAATACAAAGTAAATGAATTAGTTAATAATAGTTAACTAATTGTTAATAAATAAGGACTAGTTAACTAAAGTGTTTACACTTGAGTTAAACAAAAATACGACACTAAAGTTAATCAAAAGATGACACTTTTGTTATAAAGTGTTTTGCATGATGACACTTAGATGAAATTCTTATTTTTCTTCTTTCAATACATAGACATTGTTTTCAATTCTTATGCCTTTTGCAACCAACTGTCATGAGGGTATATATTTTATCTTGCAATCTTTAGACATGAAAACAGCTTCACATCCTCTGTCACAAACTTGACTGACACTAAGAATATTATGTTTTAGTCCATCTACAAACAACACATCTTGGGATTTCCCTTTTCCATTATTCAACTTCACTATTCATTTTCCTTTAATTTTCCCTTGAGCATCATTTCTAAAATTTACATTTCCTGACTTACTTTCACTTAGAGATAGAAACTTACTTTTATCACCAGTCATGTCTTTGGAACATCTACTGTCAATATACGAGGGGACTTTTTGCATTTGAACAGAAATAACTAAGACACATTTGTTATTTTCTTTCTTCTTCCTAACTTTAGCACTTTCAGCAGAGTAATTCACTCTTGGTTCTATTTTGTAATCCTTCAGATGACAGTTTGAATCCTTGTGTCCAAAATTATGACAAACATAACATTCTAGCTCATTGTATAGTAGATCAAAAGAGTTGTTATATCTATCATGGGTTATTCTTTGAGTTGCATGCAATTATTTTTTACTTGCTGTTTGTCTTGTTCTATGTTGCAGCAATTGACTGTTCTTTGATTGCATATTTCTAAAATTAAATGCACAGTTTGTAGCTTTGTGGCCAAAACTAGAACAAGAATAACAGTAACCATGAAAAAAACTTTGTTACCTGAATCTTGGTTGTCTTCCCTTTTGTTGACTTTGTTTCTAAGCAATCCTTGGTTGATAATTCCGATCTAAATTTCTGATTTTGGTACTTGTTTCATTTCCTTTGTTTGCACAGTATGTTCACATTCTAGATATTTGCTTCTTGAACCTTCTTCATAGCCAAGACCTATTTTTAACCATGGGGACCTTTGCTTACTCAGAATGTTGTTTACTTATTCTGAAGCCTTAATACTTGACATATTTTGGTGATTTCATAGATTGAAATTTCTCCAATTCTTTCCTAGATGTCACTACTTCTTCTTCTAAAGCTTCACATCTCTTTTTCCCTTCTGTTAATTGTTGTTTTAGTATATCTTATTTTTTTTTTTCCTATTCTAATTCCAATTTTAACATGGCAATATCTTCACTTGGTTCTTTACCATTATTTTGATACTTAATCAGTAAATTTTTTTGTTTCCTCTTCTTTAGTCTGAGTCTATCAATATCCTTCAAAGCACTAATTAGTTCACCTTCCATATCAACCATAGCTTCTTCATCATTCAGGTCACTTCATGTATAGTCATTTCCAAAATCTTCTATGGCCATAAGCATAAAGTTGATCAATTCATCTTCACAAGATGAATCACTATTTGTTTCTTCTGAAGAATCAACATCATTTACACACAAGTTTTTCTTTTTATATTTATCCTCTTTATTCTATTTATTGAGTGTATAGTTTTCTTCATAATCAGAAGTATGCCTCTTTTCCTTGTGGGGACATTTAGATGAAAAATGGCCCATTTCACCATAGTTAACACATTTAAAAGGAATCTTTCCTTTGTATTTACCTGATCCTTTCTTTAGCCTCCTTACAAATTTTGCCTCAGTCACATCCATTTCAGAATTAGTGTTATTATCTGCTTTAAAGGATGCTTCTCTAGTGGTGTATTTATCTTTACCAATCCTCATTTCATAGGTTGTCAAAGTACCTAGGAGTTGGTCAATAGGCAGAGTTTTAAGATCACTTAATTATTCTATTGCAGAAACTTTGGGATTAAATCTTTCAGGAAAAGACATTAAAATTTTCTGAACTAAGGATGCTTCAACAATATTTTCACCAAGACCCTTCATAGAATTCACAGTCTCTTCTACTCTTAAGAAATATTTACTAACTTTCTTGTTATCATCCAAAATGGCACTTCTCCATCTGAGTGTTGACATTCATCATGTCGATACACAAAAGGACAATTAATATTGAAGTGGCCAAAACACTATAGATGTGCATGACCTTTGATGCATTATCTTCAGACCAGCATTATATATTTTTATTCTGAGTTTTGGGTTTCACACGCGACTATGTGCATTGCAAATCGTGTGTCATACACGACTATGTGCATTAAAACCTGCATGTACCTTGTGTGCACGAGTTACTTTTGAGTAACTCACGTGTCATACACGCCTTTCCTATATCAATACTCGCGTGTACCTTAATTCGACATTAAAAAATATAAATCATGATTAGATGAGATTAGTTGGGCCTTGTTATCACTAAAATATGCACCTTGACTGTATAAGGAGCATGGCTAGTGAGTCTTTAAAATTGGTTTAATGGATAAATAAGCTGATAAAGTGATGGAGGTATAATAGTACAAATATCAGGCTAGGTTTAAATATCAAACAATAGGAAATGTATCACTATAATGGATATTAATAAGACATAGCTACGAGCATAACTTTATGAAAGAAATGAATCAAGTTCTGCATCAAAGCATTTCAAGCTAATTGCATATTAATCATAAGAATCTTGCAATGGATTGATAAGACCACACACAAGACAAAATCATGATAACATACAATTCATTTATTAAAGCAAAACTGGCTCATATGATCACAATCATTTCAATGCAGCATTTCATATTAAGGTAAACATAATACATACTACAACAGTCTAACCTCTAATACATCCTCATCCCTCTTGGATGGAGCCTATCTACTTTCCAGAATGTTACAATATGCATTATATATACGGTGAGGTCAAAATCATCCCTAGGAGGTCGAATTCCCTCCCAAATCCCAAAGATAACAATCAATTACAGACAATTTCTGAAACTGCCTACCACAAAAATTGAGCCAAACTGCTGAAAACTGGGGCTCAGAGATGGATTTGTTTCTCCAAATATGTGAAACCTGTGTGTAAACCAAAAGCGATTATTGTATATTGGTTTGTTTTGAGCAAAATACTCTCTCATTTCTTTGAGATACATTTTCATTTTCCCGAGATCTGCATTTCAAAAACATGTGTCAAATAGGGAAATTCTGAGATCCAAAAATTATGGCTCAGAGATGAATTTGACTATCCAAATATGTGATATCTGTAGGAAAAATGAAATATTTTATTATATATGAATATGTTACTAAGATAAACCTCTTTCATTTTGTCAAAATTCCCCTCCAGCTGTTCATAACCAACTCTGTAATAATATGACTCGACTGGACTTTGCGCAATCAGAAAAATAGGCTGAAATGGCGAGAGTGGATCTTCCAATAATTGATACCTATGTAAAAGGTGAGATAGGTTTTTGTATTTGATATCTTAGGAATAAAAAACTCCTCCATTTCAACCAAATTCATCTCTTATTGGCCACAATATGTTCTAAAAAAATATGACGAAACATAACATATCTAGAAAATATGCCTTCATAGATTCTCCAAGTAACATGTTTTGAATAAATTGCTTTTGTCATAAAATATATCCTTGGTGATCTTCAAAACTTCTCCATCATGTTCTTGGACATCCTTTCTTGGGTGCTCTTGGATGATGTGAGTTTCTTTCTAGCCTGAATGCCTGTAAAATATTCTATAAAATGCAAGCTATACCAAGAAGGTCAACGTGTCAATTTAATTGATGAATGCATCCTTTATTCAAACTAACAACTATTGGTAAACCCCTACATTTTATCTTTTGGTGATCTCCATGCAAACAATGGTCACACTTGGATGCTTTTAAGCCATAAAATTTCAATATTTTTCCATCTAACCTGGAAGCTTTTCCTTTGACAATATTCAAGCTCTTGCTTTGTGTTTTCAAACCCTTTAATGGTGTTTACCTTAACACATGATCATTAGTATTTAGACTTAGTCACATGCTTAAATGCATTCAATGTTTGAGCTCTCCATGGTGGTTTAAACATAAAGAAAATATAACCAATGAGCTCCCAGTGGAGATATGAAATAATAAATGTAAACAACCACAACCTATAGTGCAATGGCACTCATCCAATAGACTTGTGTGCAAGCTCCCTTTCAACAATTGGTGATTTTGGATAAATTGTTCACTGTCTGTAGCTCGAGAATACTTGTATATTTTCTAGAAATGAAGATCAAGGTCTATGCTATCAGAATTTATAACTTTTGAGTGAGGGTAATTTTGGTGACAACAGGCCTTAATCTATAACTATCCCAACTGTCTCAACCATCCTAACCTTCGAAACCTATCTATTTCCTGAAATATAAATAGAGGCCTTGGGATGGGGATAATCAATCAATTATGGAAGAGAAAAGTTATGCTGGTGGTATACCTTCAGAGTCTTCGAGCAGCAGAACTCCGAGTGCTCGGTTGCAGAGGAGTCCTTGTGTCAGAAGCTGGGTTGTATTCTTACCTATTCACTGTGTGTTAGTAAAGAGAATTCTACTTCCAATCTTGCATTGTGCTTATCTCATGTATATTGGTTTAATGAATATGTTCAATTATATCATTAATATGCTTTTCATCTAACCTTTGATGTATATATGTATGAGATATTGCTTGAATAATTGGCTCTTCATAGGTGAAGAGAAGCATCCCTAGAAGATTTGGAGAAGATTGGAGTGAGAGATGACCAAGCTTGGATCAACCATCCTAATATGGGTAAGCCAAGATCTCTTCCTATTCTTATTCCATTCTCTGTAAAAGTTTATTGTCTGCAAGTCTAATAGTAAGTTGGTAACCCAGACCCTAGGTTACAAGGGTGTATTGTCCTGTACAATAGAACTGACAACTCCACTGGGGAGTCCAGCCTACTGTGGGTTCATCCTGTAGGTTCTTTACCAGTCTTTGTTCTGATTCTGGTTCTGAGTGTGGTCCTTTTTATCTTTCTTTTGATTTATAGTGTAGTGTTCCCAGAAGACTTTACTAGCCTTTTTCCTTGAAAATGTTTTAGTTATACACGCAGGTTGTTGTTGTACAAAGTCGCATGTAGGACCTTATATACATAGGTTTCTCTATAATATAGTCACGTGTCGTATGCGAGTTTCCTATATACACAGTCACATGTATTTTGTAGCAATAAAAAATTGGGTAGGGTTTGCTTGCCCTGTCTTCTTTGGTTTTTTTCTTGCTTGGAAGTATTCTATTGTTGGAATGACTCTGTGAGTCTAAAGTCTTGTGCATCACACCATTTGCTTGTGATTAATGCTTTGAATTTTTTTTTGTTTGATTTTCTTTCATCTTGTAATTTGAAGGTGGTCCTCCTGCTTCGATTATAAGTTCAGTGCTTTGTGTCTAGGTCAGTGATCGGGGCTTTAGATGCTTTAAACTATGTACTGCATTTTGTGGTGTCAGTTTGTCAATTGTTCTTTTGTGAATCTAGTGGACTTTTTGGGTTCAATAGTTTCTCCAAGTCAGTTTTTTTCTGAGTCTTCTTCTAGATTGGTTGAATTAGGTCACCTTGGGTCATTTATACTTGATTTCACTTATTATATGCTTTGATTATTCAAACTTGCTCAAAATTCGCATGTACTTGCATTATAGTTTTCAAAGAATTTGAAAAGGTGAAGAAGTTTTTTTTTATACTTTTGCATTTAGTTGCATGTAGTCATTTTCTTTTCAGTAGTTTTCAAATAAAATTTCAAAAATTATAAAAAGAAGTATTATTTTTCTCACATTTAGTTTCAATTTCATTAGCTTATATTTGAAAAAAGAAAAGAAATTTGGTTTAAGTAGTTGCAATTTACTTTGGAATTTGCTTTATACATCATTTTGCTTTTTCTTATCGAGTCTATAACACCATAGTATTTCACGCCATTTAACTTCTGACTAAAAACAACCTTTTAAAATGAATGATATAATTTAAAAATTATTAGTAAGTTTTATTTAATAGGCTCATACACCAACTAGCTTGGGCTAGACTTGTGGAATAGGGAGTTTTAACTCTCCACAAGTGTTTAAATTTAGACATAGTTGGCCAATCAATAGGTGAACCATCTTCTATGTTGATAGTATCTGGGAAGCTCCTCTCAAACAAGATTTAAGCATGAGGTCGCGTGGAGGCTTGGACTGAGGATATAACCCTTCAATTCCTTGTCAAAGCGTAGACCAAGTTTTTTGCGAATGCCCCCCCCCCATATTTTCAGTATAGTTGCGGTAGCATTTAGTCTCTTTGACATCTAGGGTTCATACACAGGTACACCAGAAGGCTATTTCTGGTTGACCCTAGACGGGCTTGGAAGGTAACCCTGGTAGAAGGTGTGGGAGGGTGGTGGGTGATTCCTCCACTTGTGCCTAAGAACATCTACAGGGATGCCAAGTAACTGTCTCTCAGCTTTCTTCTAGAAAGCATATCTTATACCCTTTATGTTTGTTGTGGCTTTAGGAAATTTTGTAGTGATTGCTGTGTGGTTTTTTTGTGTTTAGCCAACCTTAGGGTGTGTGAAGAGTCAATTTTCAATCATGGAGGACCAAACTCTCAGAAGGCCAAGAAGGTTGCAAAACCTTCCTCCATTTACTACAGTGGAGCCTCCACCACCCCCTCAAAGGAGATGATTAGAAACACATGGTTATTTTGAACCAGTAGGAATTATTGAAGTTCTAGGTGAACCGAAACTTAGGAAAAACCAGGTTGATACAACCACAATAGAGATAGAAAACTTGCAGGCTGATGAGTTTGTAAGAAAAATTAATTTATCTCTTACTGACTTAAATGATCCTATGATCATCCAAGTTCGTTCATTTAATTCACCTGTGATTGGTGTTCTTGTAAATAGACTTATGGCTAGTGTAGGAGAGAGTCCATCTACCCCCATCTCAACTATTCCAGCTAAAGGAGTGCCACCTCCGCCTGTTGGTACTCCTAGAAAAAATATACCTGCTACTCCCTTAACTCTAGCTATTCGGGTGGTTCAACCACCAGCTTCCACAAATGTAGTAGGCACTTCTGGTGGGGTGGTCACTAGGATTCCCAGTGTGGGCTCTACTTCACCCTATTTTGCATATAATGCTCAGAGTGGTCTTGTTGGATCCTCTTCATTTGTCTAAGGTTTTCCATGGAATGGGGGGGCACATTCCCCCATCCACTCCATATGTAGGGGTGTAGTTTGGAAATACTAAATCTTATGGTCAAGGTTTCCAAACACTAGTTTTGACTTCTTTCACGAATTCTCCTTTCTTGCTATTTAGCAAATGGATACCTGCTCCTATTTTCCAAACTCCAATTTCAAATCGAGTGGCTCAAACCACATACACGGCACCACATATGAATAATCCACTGGCTTATGGGTGGAATCCTTTTCAAAGTAGTGCGACTACTTCACAACCGGTAGCTGGGGACAACCCCACCTTTACATTTGGGAACCAAGGGACAAGTCCTTCTACTTCCCAAGCTCGCACCTTTTAGGCTCCGGTTAGGCCCAAACTTCCTTTCTTGGTGACTTTAAACTTGCCATATTTTTCCAAGTTAATGAATGACCCGGTGAAACATGATGCCACCTGGCCACTTATCCCTACCAAGTTACCCTCGGATATTCCAAAACTTGGTGGCAAACTTGGTGAATACCCAGGGTCTCATATCACCACCTTTCACTTGTGGTGCTCTTCCAACTCGCTGAATGATGACACCATTCGGTTGCAATTATTCCAAAGAAATATGACTAGTGCCGCAACAAAGTGGTACATTGAACTATCCTCTATTGCGTTTGATAGGTTTTGGGACTTAGCTAATGTGTTCCTTAACCATTTCCAACTTCCTTTCTGGTATGATGCTGACATAGAATTATTGTCCACCTTTCGGCAGGACAAATCCACTCACATTTCAAATCATATCCAAGAGTGGTGAAGGTGGAAGAGGCTCATTAAGGCCACTATCCCTCCCTAGTTTTTGTTAGAATGGTTACTTAAGTCCTTATTGCCATATATATCTAAGGATGTATCCACTTCAGGAGTAACTAATGAGGAAGAGGATATCCTTAGGGCCCAGAAATTAGATTTGATATATTCTCAATCTGGGATTCCATATGAAATTAGCCCTGATGCAAAGAGGCCAACACATAGTGTTGAGAAACCTGAGCCTGGACCCATGATGATGGCATGGTTGGTTCAGTTAAATCTCCCACTGTAGAATCTTTGGAAAATCAACTCCATGATTTGTCTATTAAACAGTCTATAGCAGAGGCAACAAAGGCTATCCCCTCATCCCAAAATGCAAACGTTTTTACTCAATCCTCGAAAAATGGAAATCAACAACCCGATGGAAAAAAGAAAAAAGGAAAGAAAGGTGAGGGAAACCAAAACAAGTCAAAACCCACAAATAATGCTGATGGGGGGGAAAAAGAGAAGAAGAAGGTGAAATTTCCTTGTAAGTTGTGCTAGGAAGATTGCCTGACCCATTAGTTCCCACAATAGAAATTGAGCTCAAAATCTGATGGCTTACATGTCTGAAATTCGACAATGCCCTGTCGATTATTTGACATCAATTTTTTTTTTGCCGTCGGTGGAATAAAGTCAGATATTTGATGTCCTATCAATACCTGTCAAAGATCCAACAACACCATGATGTCGAATATTCAACATTTTGCTATCTGAAAGCGTCGCAAAAAACTTGCATATACCATTGCATTTCCGACACTAACCCGTAGGTTTTTCAATGTGTGGGGAGTCAGACTTTTGGTGGGCTTGGCTATCATAGGCATGGTAGTCCCGTCAAACATCTTTGGGAGGGCATTGAAGATGCGATGGGAACACATCGACCGATCGACGACTAAAGTGTCGGAGCTTCAACAAATACATCGAAAATCCTCCAATGGTCGTCGAAAATACGACGCCTAGTTGTGTAATTAACAAAAAAAAAAATTGAAAGGTTGCCATTCACCAGTTAATTCACCCTTTGATTTCAAATCTAGAAGTGTAATTTATGTACCACCTTGGAATTAGCATGCAATAACTTTAAAGTGGCAGACTACAATTTATTAGAAAAATTGGATGATGCTTTGTACTTTGACATATATGTTTTGATATTTTAATTAAATTTGTACACATTTTTCATCTTAACTAATCCTTACATTTCCAAAAACCATACATAGTAAATTTCAATACACAAACACACACTATATAATTGTTATAACACACAAGGACTACATACAACAAGAATAGAAATAAACATATCAAAAAAATTACAAAATGCAATTTCCACTATGAAATAAAAAATACCTTATCACCTTCAACACAATAGACTTTGAGAAATCCATCAAAACCTGAAGCTTTTGGGTGAACATTCACATGCTTATAAGGGAATTTATCCTTGGTGTAATAACATGTCAAAAGAAAAAAACAATAGATTATCTAGGCTACCAGGATTCAACAAATTCTGGTAGCGTAATACAAAAAATGTCAAATTAACTCACCCTGTAGAGAATATGAGAAATATTACATGCACTCTGGAGTAATTTGTGCAAAAAAATAAACAAAACAAGTAAGATAAAACATAATCAATCCTACCATAAGATCCTAGAAACTGCATAATTTTTCTTATATCTAGACATCTCCATGTCTAGTGTATGGAGTTAATGTTTTACTATACCTTATGATTCAACTCATGGTCGACATTGGAGCATATACCCTTCAGGAACTTAGTGTATATATCTACCTTTTCTCAATCATGAATGTAAGGACATTTACCTCCCTCCTTATTGCATTTGCCAAATCTTGTAAAAAACTGGAAATAATGTTGCTTTTTAGCCAAACGACATCTGGTAGTCTATAAACTCCATCTAACTTTATCACTAGATAGGGAACGACTTATTGTCTTTGTATCCCTAACAAGTTGGTTTCCATTTCCAGCCCTTAAATATCTGTTCAAATCCCATGCAAAGAACTTATTATTCAAGTCCAAAATACAGTTGTAGCTTCATGATTTAAACCCTAACATTATATAAACAAACCCTCAAATGTGTTCTAACTGAAAGCAAAAAAAAATCACTCTAGCTTGAAAAACAAACATAGATCCATTTCAGATCACTGTGTATTATACAACTCCAAATGGGAATGAGAGCAAGTCCACTTATTGATTTCCACCAATGGATACCCACAGAGATTGCAAAACATAATGTATATTCTGCTTCAAAACTGCAGCTATGCAAATTATCTTTAGGATTAGTTTATGATAATCAAAACCTCATCTGAAAACAATGGATCACATGACAACTTAAATTAGGTTTAAAATTAATTTTAATCCTATTAACAACCTCTTCTCATGTTATTATGTAATAAGGATATTTGATTTGTTTACTTACAATTCAAGAAAGTACAATGCAAATTTAGGAATCAAATTATAGAAAGATAAAAAAAGAAGAAGCTAAAATTACTAAATAGTCGTATGTACTCTACATAAAGTTGTATGCAAATTCTATTCAAATGCACATTTCTAACATAAATGCCTTTATTCTACATATCTCCTACAATGTTGAATTCCCAACAACCTATTTTAAAACAAACTGAGATTACAAACATCAAACCATAGATGATAGACAAGACATCAATACTGCAGGGTGAATCAGATAGCAAATAGCATTTGTTTATTTGGGACTAAACCAAACCTAATATGGAGTAAGTCTGAATGTTTTATTTCCAATCGAAAACGAAACAGTTGGCATGAGTATCCCAAAGAGTTTTATTTTAGACATGTCTAGATACATTATTTTATGATGATTCCATGAAGAACCTTTTCCTTGTGATCTATTTTCATATTATAAGTGAACTTAATTTTGCAGCTAATAAAGTTCATGACTATTCATTATTACATACATTACATAATTGTGGACTATCATCTTGGCTTAATTATATAGCCAAACTCATCATTCATGAGGTGACATTCTACTATTTTACATATTGCCATCAAATCCTTTTGACAAGGTTTGAATTCTCATTTATAAAGACACAATAGTCTTTTTATTGACTAAGGTTTTGAATATTGTTCAATTTTCAAGAAATATTATTTCACATCTCTGCATTATTCAAAATATGAAATCTACTAAAGGCATATGGTTACAATAATGTTGTATGATGGCAAGGTGATCTCTTATTTACATAAGTGTAGCGATTGTGAACCATTTCCTAAGCATACAAATATTCCTAGACTCCATCACCTAAAGGAAACATTAGATTTTGGAATTCCATTTTGTCCAACCCCTCCACTTGTAAACATCACCAAAATTTAATTAGCATTCACCCTCAGACTGGTTGAGATGACTCATATTGATTGGGAATTAACTCAAGATATTTGGGAGAGTAAATATTGTGTCATTTATGTTGGAACTCTACAATTCAGGTGTGACGGTTTTGATGGTAAAATAGGCATGTAGAAAAATTACACAAGCAATCAAAATACAACATGGCATGGCACTGCAAAATTTTTAATTTGCTTGAAATCATTTAGTGGAGAAGTGCCTAAGATCCATAACTAAGAATCCAAGATTGTAAATAGTTGAATAAGAAATGTTTCCTTGTATTGTGTAGTTACAAATTTCATCCATGTATGTACATGCTTCAGTAATTACTCTTCGTCATATTACACCATTTATCCTTCAAGTCAAATGGCATACACAACTTGTCAAGTATATTTTTCCCATGTTCCAATATCCATTTCCATGGGATTACATCGGTTTATCTCATTGGAAATATCTGCATACTTTTATTTGTGAAGAAAAACTTCCCTCATAATGAGCCAATGATCCATGGATATGCAATCAAAGTGTTTACTAGTAAAAATATACATAAAAAATCAAAATGAAGTTTTCATTGCAAGAAGTTCCACCTTCAAATCCTCCTCTTCATCGTTTTCCCAAGATAATTTATTCCTACGTACACAAGGTAGATGACAAGTTCCCCTAAACACCAAACCTAGTAGAGTAAATTGCTCTAAAGTAAACAATATTGTGCACTTATTTTCTACTCTTTTAATTCAAATCCTCTAAGATGGCTGGTAGAAATTTATCTTTGAAATAAATTTTACAAATACGCAAATTGATAGATTAAAATTTAAATACCATGGAAAATTTTAAAATCCTAGTATAACAAAATTGTGTTGTTAAATACCTCATTGTTGATTTCCTAATACGTAAATGGCATTTCCTATCCTCATTGTTACCATCTTCAAGATCTCCATCATGCATACCATATTCATCTTCATTCTATTTATAGTGTAGGTCATTCTCAATTTCAACATTTCTTTTATTTTCAGGAACAAAAATTCTAGAGCTTTTGCTACACATATGTTGTTTTCTTTTGGAACCTAAACTAAAATCACTTGTATGACTAGAAGTTTCTTCAAAAATATTCAATTTGTTGGAAATGCTTCCCCTCCTTTTTCACATTTCTTATGATTAATGTTCAACGATCTATGTTCATTACCTTGGATTGACCTATTATTTAGGAATGCCAGTAATATTTTTTTGGATTCTATAGCATATTACTGAGTTTTTTGGTAAGTTGGAAGGGCTATTTTGTAAGAACATACATGGAAATAAAAAGTTTCACCTATAATGGTAGATGCATATAATTTTAAATATGCATCATGCATGGAAATCACCCATTGCAATATTACAATAATCCTCCTTTTGTACATTTGAAACAATTTTTTTCCCGACCATCTTTTCTTGGTATCAACAAATCCAATTCTGGTTACTCATCTTCCTCATGTAAGTGGTATTCCCTGGTACTTGTGGCTCGTGAATTATTTTTCTCCTTGGGTTAATTTGATTCTCCTTCCAAGAAACAAACTCCATGATATCCCCTCTTACTACAATGTGAATTACCATTAGAAGTTGACTCAGTGCCACTTGATACCTATAGTAATTTTTCATCTCTTATGACATGGATTTTTGTTTTAGATCCAATGTATGGAAATTCATTTCTAGTAGTTGTTTGAGTATTTTTCTACAAATCCTGGGTTGATGTACATAAAGAACTATTTTGGAAACCATTTTTCGAACCATTATTTGTTTTTTCTATAGTATATTCTGTTTTCTTTTCAATATTAGATGGAGAGTTATATTTACCATTATTTAACCTCTTTTCACCTTCTAAACTTTCATGTTCGTATGACAAGTATTCTTCTCTACAAAATCGCTTTCTACGTCCACTATTGGTGCACTCTTCTCATGTCAGTGATGGATGCATATAATGCAACAATAAGGAAAGTGTCATCCCTTAGAGATGTAAAAACTAGCTCTAAAACAATAATTTAAATCATAAGATAGACTGACATGAATGGTTTAAACACAATCAAAAATATTATTCTCAAAAGAATGTTGTTCATCCAATCTCAAGGTGTCTTTGAACATTACCTGGTCAAGAACTATTTTGTTCAGAAAAAATTTCTTCACACAAACAAATTGATGTAAATCACTTTTCAATGTTTCAATAGGATACTTCTCTAGTGTAGAAATACAAGTTTCTTGATCCTATGAATAACAACACAATTGCAAAAAAATATAAAAATGGCATACTTCGTATCTGCAAACTTTCCCAAAATGTTTAGAAACAAAATGAATCAAAGATGAAGCTAGTTGCACTTCCCTTTTTGAAATAACATGTTGAAAATATAAAGCTATTCACTAGTGTTGTTATTATCACAATACAAAGGATAGACATTGTGCTTTGATGCAACAATACCAACATGGGCTACACAATTCATCATGTTAGTGTCAGCTATGCTACCCATGTGTGGGTATCCAATTCCATCATGGTATGTTCCATTTCAGAATGTATCTACCTATTCTCAGCCCAAATGGCACTTCTTCATCCGAGTGCTGACATTTTTCATGTTGGTACACAAAAGGAAAAATTAGGATTGAAGTGGCCAAAACACTATACAATCAGCATGACCTGGGATGCATTACCCTCAAACCAGCTTTATATTTATTTTTTCTAAGTGTTGAGTTGTACACACGATTATCTACATTGCAACTCGTGTACCATATGCGAGTATTTTCATTGCAACCCGCGTACACTTGCATATGTGGGTTTCCTTCTAGCAACTCCTGTGTCATACACGGGTTTCCTATATTAATAGTTGCGTACACCTTGTTTTGAATTCAAAAAATATAAAATGAGATTAGTTAAGATTAGTTGGGTCCTAATTCATAACTATCCCAGCTATCTCAACCATCCCAACCTTCGAAACTACTCTATTTCCCAAAGTATAAATAGAGGCCTTGGGGTGGGGACTAATGAATCAATTTTGGAGAGAAAAGTTATGCTGTTAGTATATCTTCAGAATCTTGAAGTAGCAAAACTTAGAGTCCTTTGGTTGCAAAGGAGTCCTTGTCTCAGAAGCTGGGTTGTAATCTTATCTCATTCATCAATTGTTAATAAAGAGAATTCTTCTTCCAATATTGTGTTGAGTCTATTTCATGTATTTTGGTTAATGAATATATTTGATTATATGTTTGATATATTATTCATCTAACCTCTTATATATGTATGCATGAGGTATTACTTGAAGGATTTACTCTTTGCAGGTGAAGAGGTGCATCCATGGAAGCTTTAGAGAGAAGAGGAGCCGGAGAAGATCAAGCTTGGATCAATCGTCGATAATCAGGTAAGTCAAGACTTTCTTCCTATTCCCTTTCCATTCTTTGGTAAAGCTGATTATCTGCAGGTTAGTAGTAAGTTGGTAACCCCAGACCCTAGGTTACAAGGCTGCTTTATCCTGAACAACAGAAATGGCAACTCCACTGGGGATTCCAGCCTGCTGTGGGTTAGTCCTATAGATACTTTCTGAGTATTTGCTTTGATTCTATGTGTGGTTGTCTATCTTGCCTTTAATTTTCAGTAGTGTGTCTAGAGACCTTTATTTTTTTTTCTTTTATGAATTTTTTTTTGTTGCGTACGTGGGTTGCTGTGCTACACAGTCACGTATAGAAACTTGTATACATGGGTTGCTCTATAAGACAATTGCATACAATACGCGAGTTTCTCTATAAGACAGTTGCGTACATCCTGTAGAAGCACACAATTTTAGGGAGGGTTGCTTGTCCTTGTCTTGTTTGGATTTTTGTTTGCTTGAAGGTATTTTGTTGCTAGCATCTTCCTGTAAGTTTGAAAGTCCTATACATGATGCTTTGTGCTTTTTATTAAGCCTTTGAGTTTTATTTTTTGAGTCTTCTTTCACTTAGCAATTTGAGGTAGGTTCTCCTGTTTGGGTGATAGGTTTAGTGCTGCGTATCTGAGTCAGTGATCAGGATTTTGGGTACCTTGTACTCTATACTGCTTTCAAGTAGTATCAGTTTGTCACTTGTCCTTTAGTAATTTCAGTGGATTTTATTCATTGATTCTTCGCAAGTTATATGTTTACCAAGTCTCCTCCTTAAGTGGTTGAATTTGGTTCTTTCAAGTCCGCTATACTTCATATTGCTTCATTTATGGTTTGATTATTCAAACATACGCAATTATTTTTTTGCATTTAGGTGCATAGTAAATTTTGAAGAATTTGGAAAGTGAAAAAAAAATTTGATACTTTTGCATTTAATTGCATATAGTAGTTTTATTTTCGAATAAAATTTCAAAAATTATAAAAACAAGTCTTAGTCTTCTCGTACTTAGTTGTAATCTCATTAGCTCATATTTACAAAAAAGAAAAGAAGCTTGATTTAAGTAGTTGTAATTTGTTTTGGAATTCATTTTATACACCTTTTTTACTTTCCTTATCGAGTCTATAATATCACAGTCATTCATTCCACTTACCCTCTAACTAAGAAAAACCCTTAAAATGAACGATATAATATAAAATTTATTAGTAATTTTTGTTTCATAGGGTCATACTCCTACTAGCTTAGGCTAGACTTGTGGGATAGGAAGTGTAAACTCTCCATAAGTGTTTAAATTCAGATGTAGTTGGCCAATCAATAGGTAAATACTTTTCTATGTTGGGGTATCTGGGAAGCTCCTCTCAAATGGGAGTTAAGCACAAGGCCGCGTGGAGGCTTGGATTGAGGAGATAACCCTCTAATTCCTTGTCAAAATATAGACTAGGGTTTTTGCACATCTGGGGATTCTATCCTAGACAGAGTTTTGGGCTTTGCCACCCTACCCATGTGTACTAAGCAGACTTGAAACTGTCCCCTTGGACTTTTGATATAGTTAAGGTAGCCTTTAGTCTCTTGACATCTAGGGTTTATACATAGGTAAACCAAAAGGCTATTTCTGGTTGACCTTGGACGGGATTGGAAGGTAACCCTTGTTGAAAGTGTAGGAGGGCGATGGGTGATTCCTCTGCTTGTACCTAAGAACCTCATCAAGGACGCCAAGAAACTGTCTCTCATATTTCTTCGGGAAGGCATATCTTATACCCCTTGTGATTGTTGAGACTTTAGGAAATTTTGTAGCAATTTCTCTATGGTTTGTCTATGTTTATCCGATCTTAGGGTGTGAAGAGTCAAATTTAAAATTGTGGAGGACCAATCTCTCAGAAGGTCATGAAGGTTGCAAAACCTTCCTCCACTTATTACATTGGAACCTCCACCTCCCCCTCAAAGGTGGAGATTAGACACGGACGGTTCTTTCAAACTAATAGGATTTACTGAAGTTTCGGGTGAACCAGAACTTAGGACAAACTAGTTTGATTTAACTATAGTAGAGATAGAATACTTGTAGTCTGATGAGTTTGCAAGGAACTTTAATTCGCCTCTAACTGACCTAAACGATCATGTGATCATCTAGGTTTGTCCTTTCAATTCGCCCATGATTGGTGTCCCTCTGGGAAGACTAATGTTTACTGCAAGAGAAATTTCTTCTACATCCACCTCATTCGATCCAACTGAAGGGGCGCCACCTCCCCCAGGTGGTGTCCCTAGAAAAAGTATACCTACTACACCTTTAAATCCAGCTAGCTGGGTGGTTCAACCACCGGCTTCCACAAATTTAGCAGGCACTTCAGGTGGAGTGGTCACTAGGATTCCTAGTGTACTTTCTATTTCTACTTCCTTTGCACACATTGCTTAGAGTGGTCCTATAGGATCCTCGTCATTTGTCTAGGGTTTTCCTTGGAATGGGGGGCACATTCCCCCATCCACTCCATATGTAGGTCCAACACCCGCGTATGTAGGGGTGTAGTTCAAAAACCCTAATCCTTATGGTTAAGGTTTTTAAACTCTAGTTTCAGCTCCTTTAATGAGCTTTCCTATCTCGCTTTATAGCGAGGGGATACCTACAACTGTGTTCGGAACCCCAGTTTCAACTGGGGTAGCTCGAATCTCATACACTGCATTGCACATGAACAACCCACTGGCTTATGGGTGGAATCCTTTCCAAAGAGGCCCGGCCCGACCACTTTACAACCGGCAGTAGGGGGAAACCTCACCTTCACATATAAGAACATGGGGCAAGTCCCTCTAATCCCTAAGATGGTACTTTTCATGCTTTGGTTAGACCCAAGCTCCCTTTCTTGGTAACTTTAAACTTTCCAGACTTGTGAAAGCTAATGAATGACTTGGTGAGACATAACTCCTCTTGGCCACCCATTCCTACCAAGCTGCCCTCAGATATCCCAAAATTTGAAGGAAATTTGATGATGACCCATGAGCTCACATCACCACTTTCCACTTGTGGTGCTCTTCCAACTCATTGAACGACGACATGGTTTGGTTGAGATTGTTCCAAAGAAATCTGACTAGTACCGCAACAAAATGGTACATTGAACTGCCCTCTACTGTGTTTGATATTTTTTGGGCATTGGATAATGTATTCCTTAATCACTTCCAACTTCCTATCTGGTATGATGCTGGGATAGACTTATTGTCTACCTTTCGACAGGACAAGGCCACTCATATTTTGGATCACATCCAAGAGTGGAGAAGATGGAAGAGCCTTATTAAGGTCACTATTCTTGCCAAATTTTTACTAGAATGGTTCCTTAAATCCCTATTGCCGTATATATCTAAGGATGTATCTAGTTCAGGAGCGACCAATGAGGAAGAGGCTATCCTTAGTGCCCAGCAACTAGATTTGATATATTCTCAGTATGGGATTTTATATGAAATCATCCCTGATGCACCGAGGCCAACGCATAATGTAGAGAAACCTAAGCCTGGACCCCAAGCCGATGGTGTGGTTGGTTCTCTGAAATCTCCCACTATAGAGTCTTTGGCTAAACAGCTCCATGAGTTGTCCATCAAACATTCTATGGAAGAGATAGCAAAGGATGCCCCCTCACCCCAGAATGAAAATGTTTTTGTGCAATCCTCTCAAAAGGGAAATCAATAGCCCAATGAGAAAAAGAAGAAGGGGAAGAAAGGTGAGGGAAACCAAAACAAGACAAAACCCACAAACAATGTTGATGGGGGAAAAAAAGAAAAGAAGAAGGTGAAATTCCCATGTAAGTTGCGCCAGGAAGATCACTTGACCCAGGGTGAATCCGAGGACCTAGGTAACAATTTTTGGCAAGCGCATTTGGGAAAAAACAAAAAAACGCACCTCAGTCGAGGGCTTGTTAAACCCTTGACCGAGCTATTAATATCTCGACCAAGGTTTTATCAAGCCCTCGACCAAGGTTTTGTTTAGCCCTCGGTCGAGGTATTTATTAACCCTCGATCGTGGTATTAAAACCTCGACTGAGGGTTAATAAATACCTTGACCAAGGTATTAACTCGGTCGAGGTACATACCTCGATCGAGGTGCCTCTTTCAAAACAATTATAAAAAAAGGCCGCGGTCCAAAGACTGCAAAATATATTCAATATAATTTTCTGAATCCTACAGCAACTCATGAAAACCTGAAAATAGAACTCTCCACAAAAACTTTGCCTTCAAACATTAAAGACACTCCCCAAAGTCCCTGGTACAAAACGAAATGGAGCCATTTATTGAGTAGTGGGATGCAACTGGAAGCAGTGAAAGCTTTTCAATATGTGAAATGCTTTCACTGCTTACAGTTGCATCCCACTACTCAATAAATGGCTCTATTTCGTTTTGCACCAGGGACTTTGGGGAGTGTCATTAATGTTTGAATTCACTCTCGAGCTTTTGCTTAGTAATGAGTGGTATAACACTAATTCATGCTAAAAGATTTCTCAGTAATGAGTGGTATAATGAGTGGCATGACCAAAGCATAGGGATAAGGTAAAAACCTTAGGCCGTAACCTTAAAGATTTGATTTAAAACATAGTCTTAAAATTCTCTTAAAATTCTTAGTAAACCTGCTAGAAAACCTCTAGTAAAAACTAAAGTCTTTTACCTTGGTCAAGTAAGGACCTCAGCTCTAAACCTTTACCCTGACACTATGCAATTT
>LPNX011140307.1:51936-178636 GCA_001517045.1 Pseudotsuga menziesii
ATTTTTAACTGCAAGTCAAAATTCACATGGCATATATGCGTTTTGAGGGCTTCTATCTACCACATGAGTAAAAAATCAGGTTTTCATTGCCAAATTTGGCCAAAAAGTGTTACCCATCTTCATGGAATCACCCCCCATCAATGTCCCCTTATTGACCAAGCTCAAAAGCTGTTAAAGGCCAACAACCGGCTGTCCTGAAGGATCCTTTTCCCCAAGGATAGAATTTTGCTTCAGCTTCAAATGTAGTAGGGGGCACCCCAAATGCTCCTGACCCAAATTACATCAACATGGTTCGATCCCAGACTTTACTCCAAACTAGGAACAAGAACTATGAGACAAAGGCTCTGGAGAAGGGTAAGTCTATATGTGAAACTTCCAACCCTCTCATGATTAAAAAACCTGCTAAACCTATGTCCAAGATACCAAAAGGTGTCTTCAAGAAAACCTTGCACAATCCCAATGCTAGGGCTGCAGCCAACTAATCTATAGTTGAATATTTAGCCCAGACCCATTATGCAATGTCGGTTTTAGAGGTTTTACAAAGTTGTCCCACCGAGCGAGATGCACTCTTAGCATCCTTAGGTAGTATGGATTCATCAAGCCTCATGGAAAATTTTAATTTGTTTGATGTCAAAATTCACCTACCTTATCATGTGGCCTTATCGATAGATATTATCCATGGCAGAAAAACCATTGGAAGGGCGGTTGTCGATGAGGGAGCTTCCACATGTGTCATGTCCTTGTCTTTATAGAAAGCTCTTGGATCTCTAGAGCTAGTTCCATCGAACACCCTACTTACTGCTTTTGACGGAAGGTCATTTCATCCACATGGTATCCTACCGGCTTTTGACATAAATTTGGCAGGGAAGGCATCATCTGTTGAAGGAGAGGTGATTGATGCACCTTTGTACTATAAATTTCTCATGGGGAGAAGTTGGACTTATGCCATGTCCACTATTGCATCGATCGTACTTTAGGTAGTAGTGTTTCTGCATGAAGGGAAGTTGGTTACTGTAGACCAACTCAGTTTTAATCGAAAGGGCCGCATGGAAACTAACGAGTCCACCGTACCTTTAGTTGATCAGGTTAAACTTGCTTCAAAGAGATTAGGGGCTGGAATGTATGCATCATTGATGGGTAAATTTGATTTTCCAGCTTCGATTAATTATTTAGGTTCTACTAGTGTAGGGAAGTGTATTGCAACGATTGTCGATAGAACATATCCTTGGGTTCTTCCTTCCTTCCATGAACCTAAACTTCCCTTATCGGCATCGGAAGTAGCTTATCAAGTTATCGTTCATACCACTATTGATCCCATTCCAGTCCCCCTCACAATCTCAGAGGAGCCGGAAGAAACCTATCTACCTACTTGTGCAGAGAAATCTTTCCATACTAGAGATTGCTTAGATATGTTTTTTCCTTCTGATGAAGCCATTTTGGAAGCTATGTGTGGGTGAGATAAGATATGTGAAGATCTTCACCATCGATCCTATTTTCTTCTAGAGTTAAGTAGGATTGAGAACCAAGAGTTCCATATGAGACTGGCAGGTGATGTTGATACACCTATTAATCCCTTACCTAAGGCAGGAATCTTTGCTGAGGGGAATATGGAAAACATTTACAGTACTATTCCTATCAACATCTCTACAAACCCAAACATTGTGGAAAATGTACACATTGGTGCAAAATTGTCTCCAGAGGAGATTGCGATCTATACAACCTTGTTTAAGGAATTCCGCGATGTGTTTTCCTGGTCATATGAGGAGACTCTAGGCATATATCCATCAATAGTTGAGCATGAAATCCAAGCATATCCTGATGCCAAACTCGTTTGACAAAAACTTGGACCTGTCAATCCACGTAAAGCGACAACTATTAAGGCTGAAGTTGAAAAACTGTTGAACGCCGGTTTCATTTACCCGATATCTTTGACAGAATGGGTATCCAACCCCATTCTTGTCGACAAAAAGAAAGGGACAATATGCGTTTGTACTGACTTTCACGATCTAAACAAATCCTGTCCTAAGGATAACTACCCCACACCATTCATAGATCAAATCATTGATACCTATGCGGGGAGTGAAGTCTTTTTTTTATGGATGGCTTCTCCGGGTATAATCAAATTCAAATTAAACCGGAAGACCAACATAAAACAACTTTCATCTGTCCTTGGGGTACATTTGCATACAAGAAAATGCCTTTTGGATTGAAAAATGCAGGGGCTACCTTTCAGGGGGCAATGAATTTTTCCTTTCATGACATTAAATCTATTGTCAAACCCTACCTTGATGATCTTCTAGCACATTCTCGTAAGAGGATCGGTCACCCAGATCACTTGTGTTTAATCTTCGAATGATGCAGATACTACAAATTTCGCTTGAATCCCTACAAGTGCGTTTTCTGTGTCGATTCAGGGAGACTGCTCGGATTCATTGTTTCTAACAAAGGTATTTATGTGGATCCTTTGAAAGTTGAGGCCATGGTAAATCTTCCTCCTCCTCATTCCATCAGGTAGCTTCAAATCTTGCAAGGGAAGTCCAACTTCCTTCAACCTTTTATCGTAAATTATGCCAAGATCACTAAAGGTTTCATGCGCTTGTTGAAGTAGGACACCCCATTTGTATGGGATGAAATCGCACAACTTGCATTCAAGGCATTAAATAAATCTTTGTTGTCGGCACCATTACTGTGCCCACCATATTACTCTCGTTATTTTATATTGTATCTGGCCGCATCCAAGTCGACCATATGGGTAGTACTAGTCCAGGAGGATGATAATATCCAAGAGCATGTCGTCTACTATCTTAGCTGTGCTTTAGCTGGCCCTGAACTTAGGTATTCCCAGTTCGAGAAGTTGGCAATAGCAGCTGTGTATGTTGTTCAGAGGTTGCATCACTACATCTTACTGAGGACCACGATGGTAGTGGTGGATGTTAATCCTTTCCAATACTTTTTGTCCCAATAGATAGTTGGAGGCAAATTCAACAAATGGATAGTCAATATTCAAGAGTTTGACTTAGATTTCCAATCTGCCAAATCCAAAAAATACTTAGTTTTTGTTGAGCTCATCACAGAATTTTTGATTGAGGAAGATGTAGCCATTGAAGAAGACTCATTCCTAGATGAGCACATCATTTTGATTTCCACCTCTTACCCTTGGTATGAAGATATACTTGTCTATCTCCAGACTCTGAAGTACCATGCAGCCTTCTCACGGGAAGAATGACGCAAACTACGCTTACATGCAAAAAATACCTCATTATTGGATATACTTTATATCGTAGGGGGGTAGATTCTGTTTTGCGTCGATGTCTTACCCACAAAGAAGAAGAGACTATCCTAAAGGATGCCCATAGTGGAGCATGTGGGGGTCATTTATCTGGGTTAGAAACATCCCAAAATATCTTACGTGCCAATTATTTCTGGCCCAGGATCTTTAAAGATTGTGTGGAAGCCATAAAGCACTGTCATCCTTGTCAGCTTTACACCATAAAGATACGGTCGCATCCTGCTCCATTATTTACCATCATCTTAGTGGGACCCTTCACAAAGTGGGGGGTATATTAAGTGACATGCAACCCAGTGTCAGCTAGGGGGCACAAACATATCATTGTCGCTGTAGATTATTTCACGAAGTGGGCAAAGGTAATGCCCACCTATAAAGCTAACAGAGAAGTTGCATCTTTTTTTGTTTTCAACCAAATTATCGCACTGTTCGGTATTCCTAAAGAGCTTTTCACTGACCATGGAAGTCACTTCCAAATAGTATGATGACTGAATTGACCACTATGCTAAGGTTTAAGCAAGAACATTCATCTTCTTTCTACCCTCAAGTGAATGGTGAAGTCGAGGCTGTAAATAAAACCTTGAAGACTATTCTCAAGTGCACTATTAATGCATCCCATTCCAATTGGCACATCATGCTATATCCTACACTTTGGGCATATAGAACCAATTTGAAAACTGCTACAGGGTTCTCTCCTTTCCAACTTGTTCACGGAGTGGAAGCAGTAACCCCGGTTGAATGCGAAATCCCGTCCTTAAAGATTGTTATTCATGTGTTACCTTATACGACTGAGCTTGAAAAACATTTGTTACCCTTATAACATCTAGATGAGCAGCATAGAGATGCGCTGACAGCAAATGAGGCTCATAAAAATAGGTTAAAAAATCAATACGATAAATCAGTCAAACCTCAGATTTGTTTTTGAAGGGGAGCTTGTCTTGCTCTGGGATCAAGACAATGAACTCCTAGGGGTAGAGAAATTTAGGTCTATGTGGTTAGGCATTTATTTCGTGTCAAAATTTTTGAAGAAAGGTGCATATGAATTAACTGATTTTGAGGGGAATAAGCTGCCTGAGCCTAGAAATGGGCTCTACTTGAAAAATTACTATGCTTAGGCTTAGCATTTTTTCCTGTATTTTTATTGTATGTAAATTTATGTACAAGAGTTCATCGGTTTGTGTTCTTATACCATATGTTGGTTGTTACAGATGTCTTCTGAGTGGTTCATAGGTTTCGCAAATGGCGCTAGTCGCCACACTTGTAACCTAGCTTTAGCCGCATGGGTTATTTACTCACCCTCATGATAGCTAGTTGCCTTTGGAGGCACTTGCCTAGGTCCTGCTACCAGTAATGTGGCCAAATACAGGGCTATCATTGAGCTTTTATGGGATGCTTTGTCACGTGGCATCACCCAACTAGAAGTCAAACTTGACTCTCAACTGGTGGTTTCCCAACTCAATCAAGCTTATCAGGTGCGGAACCCTATTTTACTATGTCGGTTTATGCAAGTTAGGTTATTGGAAAGAAATTATGAGTTTATTACATTCAATCATATTCCAAGAAATAAAAATTCATTAACTGATGCATATGCTAATTATATCTTGGACTAGCACTTAACACATTTTTCATAAAAATATACAACACATACATTACAAAACACATGTAAATAAAACCGACAATATATGTGTGTGTGTGTGTGTGTGGGTGGGTGGGTGAATATCTGTCCATATAGATAGGTCAAGTTTTGGTCCTCAGATCTAGTCATAACTGTAAAATATACAAAAAATATACAAAAGATGGATCGAATTCCATAAAATTCTCCTAGGTCCAAGCTTGACCACCCTGGTCCCCCTAATAATCCTGATCATCCTACTCTCGGGCTTCTTTGGATTCCTCAGCTGTAGCAGCCTCAACGACATCTATGTACAAAAGAACTGCTCTAGCTACCCACCTCATAAGGCATATCCAGATAGGTGGTATACCAACCACTAACTCCTGCATAATGGCAGGGATCTACTCAATGTGCAAAGTAGGTACTCTTTGGGTAAGTCTGGCCAGCTTTCCCTCAAGAACCCTAATCAAGCCATGGTCCTCTCCTGCCATAGGTCACACATACATACGTGGATGCCCAATAGGGTGGACTGGTCCAATATCTGCATTTTAACAATTTTTTAGGATTAAAAACTCTTATACATATGTATATCTTTATGATTAAAAATTCATAAAAAATTTAAAAACTTGAAAACAAAAATACTTGATGCTCCCCATGCTCCACCAGGAGGGAGGACAAGGTTGTTACCACCTTAGAAATCTATCCCAGCATATGGAAACTTCTCCAGTGATGGTAGTTGTCGCTCCCACCATAAGTAGAAGTCATCATCGTATACACTTTGAACTGATCCACTGCCTCCTTTGCGGAGGAATATTCCCCCCCACCTACTCAGTCTAGGCTGGCGAGGAGAAGAAAATGGTAGAGGTACTACAGGAATTAGACTGGGCACCCTCTCAAAGAAAAAGGCCACCAATATACTAGAATAACTTAATTTTTTTCGTCGGCCTCTTTTGCAGTCATAGAATTTCTTCTTCATTATCGGGATTACTCCCGAACACCAGTCAAATAGGGCTCCCTATAGAAATTCCACTACAAGTCTCATTTGGTTTCAACTTGCAAAATGAAGTGATGATGACCCTGCAACCCTCACTATAGTTCTTTCCAACACCTGTAATAGCAAGCTGTGAATATGAACAATAGGGATGCAACTACCCCTCATTTGAGTACCGGGCGCACAGTATGTGTCAATGTAGTTCTGGACACTCAGAAGGTCATCGCCTCTACCAGTACCTTCCAAGTTGACCGGAGCTCCTCATCGTCACAAACTGGAGATGAAATAGATGTCTTCCAAGGTAATCTCTTGAAACTCAGCTTGTAGGTCAAATGCACCAAGATCATGATTCTATAAGTTTATCAAAAACTCCAGTAAGCAGACATTGGATTGCATAGGTGAGGTACAAAAGAATTTGAGCAACCCACTTCACTGCAAACAATTTACTGTGGTGGCACTTCGAATAGAATCTTGGTCCATGTCTTCATGCTCCCTCTCCCTCCACTCCAACACCATGTTTCAACCTGTTAGCAAGCCCATTATCAAACATTAAATTCATATAAAAACTTTTGATTTTGGCACTACAGATCTTTTTATATATTGCACAGTGTACATGACTGTCCTTCGGACATGTCGCATATCATACGCGACTTGATTTTGAGTAACCCACATATAAAACACATGTATGCGCTTGTTTACATATCATACCCACGTACACAACGTAACTGCCTTTAAAATGGTTGAAAACATCAAATTTTTGCCTAAATTTAAAATTTGCTTGGATAAAATGAAAGAGCATGGAGGGTAGATTTACTTGGCACTTGCGGTTTTGAGAATCGTCCACCAAGTTGTCCACACTGAACAAACGAAGGTAGAGGTAAAAATTGTCTATATTGGTTAAAAATGTCAAATGGTGAGTTTTGATTTATATTTTGAACTATTTATAGAAATATTATTTCAAAAGTGGGTTTTAACCTATAGTTCTTGTTTTTTATAAAAATCAAACTAATACCATGTCTTTTTTCTTCAATGAAATAGGTCTAAGGTCACTTGAAGTTGTTTTTCACTCATATAGGGTAGGATTTTGGTCATTCATTTGCATTTTTTCATTTATACCTAATCTTTCTTAACCCTAGAATTACTACTTTGACCATGGACTATGGTATTTTAACCATTAGTACCTTGTCTATGCCATTGTTTTTCAATGGATAGGGATTTCCTCACATGAGTACCCTAGATTAGAACACATTTATTGTTTTTGGTACTCATGCCGCATTTGTCATAGGTTCAAGGGAGTCTCCTTAGTTGTTTTTCACACCAAATTGAGCCTCATTTTGGTCTCTTTTTACAAGCTATCATTTTTTAAGACTCCTCTCCCTTATGGACTTTCTTTAGGCCCAGGTCTAACTCCTAAAAATATACTTGAATGCTGAGTAAACTTGTCCATTCAAGCTCATTAAGAATATGTGAATGGGAATCCACATTGGTGGTAGGTTATCTCTTTCTCGGACCATGTGGAATAATACGAGAAAGTATCACTCTCTTTTGTACGGAATTGAGAAGAGTATTCTCAGGCATAGGTTTATCACTTTTCTGAACTTATGGGACTAAATTTACGGATAAGGAATGCTTGGTATGAGCCTAGTTTTCTCTTTTCATTCTCAGGACCTAAACATGAAAAATATTCCGAGTGTACTTTGTGTCTTTGTCATGCTCATTAAACACTAAGAACAAAGCATCAAGTTTACTATTGTAAGCCCCATTCCTTGTACTCAAATGGATATTTCCAAGTGATCTTGCTTTCCTTCACACTCGTAAAAATAAAGCTATATGCTGCTCTCAAAGGAGCATTGGGTAGGTGGTAATTTAACCTTTTTCAGACCTCCCTAACTAAGTACGAAAAAGGTTCACCTTTTCTTGTACGGAAGTTAAGAGAGTTCTTCTGTGGTAGGTTTTATACTTTTTGGGCCATAGGAGACTAAATTGGATGGAAAAGGACCCTCTTGGAGTCTTCTTCATAGTTTTCAGACTCTCTAAACATGGAAACACCAAGTGAGCATGTACTAGTTCAGGCTCATAAAATCCACGATTCAGTAGCATTATCAAGAATTATTCCCTCTTCTCTTCAAGCTTGTCAAAAATGAAGAGAGATTTGACTTAACTTTCCTGGACTCGTTAAAATTTAACAGAAAAGATAAGGAAGAAGTTTTCTTTTGATTCTCAATCGGTGGCAGCATGTCATCCTTGAATATAGCACTCTCTGTACTTTCCGATACTCATGTCTTAGTGTTCACTTTTAGTTCAGCTATCACTTCAAGTTTCTTACTCCTCCACTTGTTCGTTATACCTAGGGAATATAATCATGTCTTCTACATGACAGATAAGTCTAGTTGTACTATCTGTAAAGTTAAAAGCTACCTTGGGTCATCTCTGTGTCATGCTCACCGTTTAAGGATTTATCCCTGCATCTGATTTTTATCCCGATCCCATCATTGTCCTATCTGATATTACTTATGTCTCCCTTTATTTCTCCAGTTCCTAGTCACTCTTATGGTCCATTGGAGGATCTATTGCCTTCCTCATCACAATATGGTTTCTCATCAGCACTTCCTGACGATGAAGACCTAGATTTTTGACGATAGTACCTCAGGATTCACTTTCACTATTGGTGAATTCCTTTGCTTTAGTTGTCAATTATCACCTATGGATTGGAAATTTGTTGAATCTTATCCATGTTAGACTCCAACACATATATTCACATGGCCTGGATTGTACAGATTTCTTTGGATTTTGATGAAGACCTTAGGTTCACATCTATAACCTAAGTTGCGCAAGATTGTGTTGTGTTCACCTACATAAATTCTAGATCTTTGAAGACTCATCATTATTGTATATTGTGGCTTCGATCCACCTTTTCTAATATGCATGGTCCAACACCCGTATCATATGATGTACTCAAATTTGTAAAGGAGATAGTGTTCCAATATATTGAACATGGCATCCTCAGATATGATTTTGTATATGACGTTTGATATGTATTTGTTTCAGGTACTTCCTTTGCTTCCTTGGACTTTTGAGTTCTCCAAGATAATGATTATAATGTATTTCAGCCATTGCTTCCCTCTGACCTCACACATTAGGGGGAATCTATTATCAGCCCAAATGGCACTTCTCCATCCAAGTGTCGACATTCTTAATGTTCATACACAAAAGGAAAAATTAGGATTGAAGTGGCCAAAACACTATAGATGGGCATGACTTGGGATGCATTACCCTCAAACCAGCTTTATATCTATTTTTTCTAAGTGTTGAGTTGCATACGCGACTATTTGCATTGCAACTCACGTACCATACGTGATTATTTGCATTGCAGCCTGCGTACACTTGCATACGCGAGTTTCCTTCTAGAAACTCGCATGTCATACGAGGGTTTCCTATATTAATAGTCACGTACACCTTGTTTCAAATTTAAAAAATATAAAATGATATTAATTAATATTAGTTGGGTCCTAATCCATAACTATCCCAACTATCTCAACCATCCCAACCTTCAAAACTACTCTATTTGCCAAAGTATAAATAGAGGCCTTGGGGTGGGAGCTAATGAATCAATTTTGGAGAGCAAAGTTATGTTGGTGGTATATCTTCAGAATCTTGGAGCAGTAGAACTCAGAGTCCTTTGGTTGCAGAGGAGTCCTTGTCTCAGAATCTGGGTTGTACTCTTATCTCATTCATCAATTGTTAATAAAGAGAATTCTTCTTCCAATCTTGTGTTGAGTCTATTTCATGTTGTTGAGGCCTGGAAATTCCTAGGAAACAACAGTAAGGGATTCTCTCCAGTCAACGTTCCCAACTAGCCCATTACTATTTGGTGTAGGGAATCCGTCCGATTTGCGGTCCGGCTACTGTAGGTCAAGTAACAAAACAAAGGTTTTACCGGTTGCGGCCCAGTCCATCGTGTATGTTTTTGTATTTTTGACTTAATGTATGATCTGCACGTGCCTAATTAACAATGCAAGGTGATAAAGATGCAAAGAGTAGTCACAATGTGATGCGCAGGTTCTTACCTCTCGTCTTAGAACTCATAAGCATCTAAATCATATATGCAAGGAAATAAATACTAACTAAACTATCTCTAGAGCTGGATATTAATTCATGAGTAATGCATCACTGTTCATGTGTTATGGAAAATCACAGATAGCTGTTCTTATAAACAAACATATAAACATGAATAAAAGTATACATGATAAGATAGTTCATCAACAATTAAAACTCCCATTACTCATAGTGGAAAAACATCATAAATGTACTGAAGAACATTCAGACAAGAACATAGGTTCAGGAAGTTAGAATGCTCTTACAGCTAATGAGACACAGTTGAGAATGAAATAGTTCACATTCAACATTGCTCATTTAATCACATTGATACGTTCCACATATCACTTTCCCCAACATGCAAAATTTGCAGTCTCTGGTTTGTAAAACGAAATAGTTCCTCTTACAAGCAATAGTTTACCAGTTTTTCAGTGGGAAAAATCCCCTATCAGTTCTAATTTTCCAATATTTAAACTAAAACAACTGACCACTTGGGCTCCCCCAAACGTCTGACCTTTCAGTCCCTCAAAACGTTTCATATTCCCATTTTACTTTTTGTACACATTCATGATTTGATCAGTAACTGATAGATCTTTCGGGTTTGTGCCTTTGTCGTTATTCATTTTGTCTTTATCTTCTCTTGTCCTCCTTGCAATCCTGTCGGTTTCGGTTCGATCTTCGTCAAACTGCCCAGCTATGTTTTTGCGTCATGGTAATCTCAACAGCCTTTGAGTTCTACCTGCAATTAATTACTGTGCATCATTCATTGGGATTGCATTCTAAAATAAAACGTCAAATTATATCAATCGAATGGCTACTCAATAAGAAAGATCAAGTGCATAACTGTCATGAAGCTTAACAAAAGCTGGAACCACTATCTCTTTCATTTACGGGTTCGAGAGAAAAATACCAGTGATGGAAAACAAAAACTCATCGGCGGCTTAGACGCTAACATTGGCAGGGTAGGCTCATTCACAGCCACAACGTCAGATCTTAACAGGCGATGGGTATTGCGAAAACACTTAAGCACATCGGAGTTGGAAGAGTTAAGACCAAGCAGTGGCAGGAAAATTTCCAATAGAAAGTCGGAAAGACATCGACTTCGGGAGCTTAGTTGCTTTGGGAGCCGCAACGGCAGAAGAGAAAAGACCTCAGACATGTGACTAACATCTCGACATGCATTGGTGGTCGAAGCACTTCACACTTTGGGTGCTTAACCGCTTCCGAAATCGCAACAGCGGAGAACAAAAATACAACAACCTCCGATCAAACATAATTTGATGCCCGATCTACGAAAAATATCAAGTGTTCGGAATAGCTTTAAATTTGGCGATAGTCAACAGTCTGTTTTACTTCTGAAATAGCAGCCTTTCGAAGAACAAATGATCTCAAATACTAGCAAAACCAAACTCAAAATATGTGACCCACAAATCTCCAACAAGCAAGGACGAGAGTTCAACTTAAAAAATCATCCAAAATTAAGGCACGACCAAAAATCACGGATCCAATTGATTCAACGTAGCATCAAAATCATAAAAAGGAGGGGGACCAAAATTTGAAAAAGTTGGGGAAGAACAGTTACAGCTGCAACAAATGGCGACTACCTGGTGAACCTAGATCTCTGGACAATTTCTTCATTAAGTAACAGACTGTTTAACAATAAAACCAACATGTTGAATTCCTCTAGATGTATGGATTTCCCAAATGGTAGATATATGTACTTTTAATCATTGAGGGTAGTCCAATTTAGGAAAATGGAAGCCAAGATTTCGAAGTCAAGATAATTGTTTCGAGGCGAGAAATATGAGTTTCATTTTTTCCTCTATCTTCGGGTAGCTTCTAGCTTGGACACCACAGGATCGTAACATATGGTAAACATGAATATTCATTTGTTCCTCATTCCCATGCCATTTTGCACTCCTTTTTTTTGTGCTTTTGGACTTTTTGGTCCTTTTGAGTCCTCCTCATGCCTTTCTTTCTGAATTTTTTATTCAGGCTCCTCTATCCATAGTGTCCTTTTGTGTGAGAGATGTATGTAATTTTCAGCTCACGGATGGAGAAGAACTTTTGGCAATCTTGTACTCATATGATTTAGTACTTTGTTTTGATACATATTGCTTTCTTAGGAGTTTTGACTCTTCTTAGCCTTTTGGCTTTCAATTCTTGGCATGGGATCATTTATATATAATATACTGTTTACCTCGCTTCCTTTCCATGGGTCTTTTGTTGTCTCCCCCTAGGAAATTTTTAAGTGTGAGATGGATGGAGCCTCGAAATAGTATTCTAGACCTCTTAATCTTGAGCTACTTTACAAGGATTAAGCAGAAATTCAATGCGTACATGGCCATTTAGGAAAACTGCTAAACTAGAAGAAATTCTATCAGATAAATCCATAATACACAGTCTTATAATCAAGGATTTTAGTTAGTCCAGAATTCTAATGTTCTCCATGCAACCAAAGCTTGCTTCTTTTTATTGAAATCAAACAGGAATTTAAACTAAAACAAAACTAAACTTCATGGCTCAAAGACTCAAAAAGATGGCAAGCCAGATTATTTATATACAAGATACAAGAAGACAAAAGAAACTCAGGAAAAATAAGGCTTGAGAACCAAACCATTTATTGGTAAGTTCTCTTCCCACCCTTACAGATCTTGTAACTTATAAGTGGAAGGTCCAAGTTTTGCCACAATCTGGAAAGGGCCTACCCACAACTGCTGGAAATTCATGTGTTTTCCTTTCTCATCATGGGGGTGATCCCACTTGAGAACCAAATCTCCCACCTCAAAGTTTTTTGTTCCTGCCTTATGTTTGTCGAACCATTTCTTTATGACCTCTTGCTGCTGCTTAAAGTGCTCTCTGGCTTTAGACCAAGCCTCTTCTGCTTTCAGGAGATTATATATCCTTATTTGTAAAACTTCATCACCCGACCCTCTGGACTCTTGAGCCATTATGAAAGTGGGTAGCATGATATTGGGGGGAAGAATGAATTAATTACCATACACAAGGGTATACAGAGACACTCCTATCGAAGACTTGGGGGTGACTCTATCGGCCCAAAGGGAGTTTGGTAGCGCTGAGTGCCAACTCCTCTGGTTTTCTATCACAGTCTTCTTTAAAATTCTAATCAGATTTTTGTTAGTAGACTCAGCTAGGCCATTTCCTTGTGGATAGTAATTAGCAGAATAATGCAACTTTATTCCTTTCTCATGAGAGAAAGCAGTTAATTTAATTGATGAAAATTAAGTAGCATTACCAAATACTAAAGAAACTGGAACTCCAAACCTGGTCATAATATGGTCCTATAGGAAGCTGTTGACCGTGTCCTCATTTATTTTGAGCAGCAGGATGGATTTGACCTAGCGAGTGAAGTAATCGGTAGCGGTCAGAATGTACTTGTGTTGTAAGGAAGAGTTCGGCTTTATCTCCCCAATAATATCCAACCCCCATTGCTCGAACGGTTCTGAGATCATTACAGGCTTCAATGGTGCGGCCGCTTTAGATTGTCTTCCACTACACCTTTGACAAATGTCACATTTCCTGACATGGGCGTGTGCATCTTTAAAAAGTGTGGGCCAATAGTAACCAGATTTGAGAATTTTGTGAGCTATAGTATCTCCTAAAAAATTCCCTCTAGTAGGCCCGTCATGTAACTGTGTCATTACTTTAGTGGCATCTTCTTTCTCTAAGCATCTAAGCAGAACCCCATCGTAATTTTTTTCTGAATAATACTCCTTCAAAAATTTGATAGGAGGCTGATTTGAGATGTAGGGCTCTTCTTTGCTTAGAATTCCAATTTTCTGGAAACAACCCTGCATGCAGGTAATGCACGAGGTATTTATACCAAGATTCGGGAGCTGTAAACAAAGGACATACATCCATCAAATGTAATTCAGCCTCATCTTCCCAGGCGTGTTCTTCATTGTTCCCATTTTCAGCCATTAATTTGCACAACCCTTACCCTTTAACTATATAAGCTGGCTTGAATTCAAGGTCATACTCTTGAAGGGTTGTTACCTAATTGCCCCTTCTCTCTCCTAACTCCTTCTGTACAAAAAGGGACCTCATAGCTAGGTATGGGATGATCACCTTGGTTTGATTTTTTAATATGTAGGGCCTAAATTGTTTCACTGCTTTGAATACTGCATAAGCTTGTTTATCGATAGCTGGGTAATTTAATTTGGCCCCTTGTATACCAATGCTCATGAAAGATATTGGGAATTCATCCCCCCCATCTTCTTTTTGAGTAAGCACAGCTGCTAGCGAATCATCGGATGCAAAAGTATATAGAATAAAATATTTATCGAAATCTGGGTTTTTTAGGGAGGGTGCATGTGCAACAGCAGCTTTAATCTTTCTGAATGCATTCTTCTCAATTTCAGTCCATTTGAATTGTGCATTTTGCTTCACCATTTGCTGCAGCGGTTTGACAATCTGGGGGAAATCTGGCACAAATATTCGTACGAAGTTTATGCGTCCCATGAAAGATTACATCCCCTTTTTACTATGGGGCAAGGGGATCTATTCAATGGCCTTGATTCTTTCCGGATCAATAGAGATTCCCTTCTTCAAAACTACGTGACCCAACAATTTACCATCCGTAACAGCGAACACACACTTCTTGGGATTGAGTGAGATGCCATATTTTTGACAGTGTTCGAAAATATGCCTTAAATGAAACGCATGCTCTTCTCTCCTCTTTGAGAATATCGTAATATCATCAAGGTACACTACAACACTACGACCAATCAGTCCATGGAAAGCTATGTCCATAGCCCTCTGGAATGTGGCTCCAGCATTGATAAGCCCAAAGGGCATTCTTCTGTAAGCGAAGGTTCCCCATCTAGTCCTGAATGTTTTCTTCAATCTATCTTCTTTGGCTACTAATACTTGATTGTAGCTGGAAAAACTGTCTAATAATGAGAATAGTTCAGAACCTGAGACCATTTGTAGTAGTTGCTCCATGGGTGGTACAGGATAGTTATCTTTATCTGAAGCGCAGTTTAGATTCCTGAAATCCATGCATAGCTTGATTTCTCCATACTTTTTCCTCACTGGCACCAGATTTGAGACCCATTCAAAGTGTTTGACCTTAAAAATGATTCTAGCATCCAATAATTTCTTAGCTTCACTCTGAATCAGAGGTTCCAATTTGGGGTGCATTTTCCTTAAAGGTTGTTGATAAGGTTTGACGCCAGCTTTGATTGGGATAACATGTTGGATGATGCTAGTTTCATATGTCTTTAAATCTGCGTAAGTCTAGGTGAACACATCTTTATATTGATTAAAAATACTGATGAACTTATCTCTTTCTGCTGGTGAACAACATTTGCCAAGATTCACATATTTAGGATTTGTCTCAGTTCCTAAATTTATCAGCTCGTACTGTAGAGATGAGCTATGAGTCTTCACATTTGCTGGTCTTCTGAGCTTTTAATTTAAATCGAACATTCTTTCTAAGGTTTTGACTCCTTTAGGGATGAAATTATCATACTTCAGCTCAGCCTGATGTTCTTCATCATCTATAATTACTCCTTTAAATACCTCGTCATTGGTTAAGCATTCTACAATCTGCTGATCGTCGTCGAACACTCATAAGTTGGTAATCATATCAGGGACTGAAGGCCTGAAAATCAATTCAACAGAGCATTGATTATTAGTAGGCACAAGTCTAGCAGCTGATGTGGCTAACAAGTCAGCTGCTGCATTTTTAAGTCTTGGAATTGAAATAATATTAAATGCGTTAAAACATTTGAGTAGGTCCCATACCTCATTTTGATAATCCTTTAAGTGAGGAGAAACACAATGTATTTGATTCTGGGTCTGTTTAACAATTATTTCAGAATCTCCAAAAACTTTTGGATTACTTACCTTTAATTCGATTGCTTTCCTTAAACCCTGCACCAGCGCTTCATACTCAGCTGTGTTATTTGTACATTCAAAATCTAATCTACATGAAAGAAAATGTTTATTATTCTTGGGGTCGATTAGGACAAAGCCAGCGCTTGACCCTTCTAACATCGTAGAGCCATCAAAAAAAATGTCCAGAAATCGCTAACTATTGCATGAGATTCTACTCCTACTGCTAAGTCTACTATTTTACAGTCGATTTCATCAGCCTGTGAGAATCGAAGGAGATCAGACTGGGTGTCTGACGTGTTGCTGGCTTCTTCTGCTTGGTAATTTCCTGGTTCCAACTCAATAAAATAATTTCCCAACACAGAATCCACTGGTTCATTCTTCTCCTCAAGTCGATTAATGTTGTATTTCATGTGAGGCTCCCTCAAAATCTTAATTTGGTTCGGACTTCCTTTATACGGAAACCACAGATGTGACCAATCAGAGGCAAAATATCCGTTTAGTTTCGTTGAACAATCTCTGCTAAGGACAAGCCCATAAGCATCTGGTATATCGGCTACCACGATATCAATGACTTGGCACACTTTATCATTTTACAACAGGCGTACTAGGACATCCTCCATCTCACCAATTACCTTTACATCCGTCCTGTCCAATTGAACAACCCTCCACATGGATGGCTTAGGCTACCCATTTATCTTTTTACAGACTGATATTGGCATGACGTTAACCGACGCCCCTGAGTCTACCAGGAAATTATGTATGTTGTGATTAAATATTTCAAAAGTGAGGAGCAAAGGTCGATGTTTTCTCTTAGAATTACCTCCAATGCTGGTTTCTCTGATTTCTTCTTCCTTTTTAGGCCGATTGTCAGCAAGAAGCCTCTCATCCGATGCTTCAAGCGCTTTCAACAGTCTTTCCTTTTGCTGCGGCACTTTACAAATTTCAAATAGTGAAACATTCACCTTTACCTTCTTTATATCTTCCACAATGTCATAATCCATCTTTGGTTCAATGGGTTGCGGTTTATCAGCATTCATTTTTTCTTCACTGGGCTTGGTCAGCGTATCATTCTACCTAGGATCTTGGTTGGTAATGGAGAATTCAGGAATTTTATCAGCTGCAGAATTATTGTGGAATTTCTTAACATTTTTCTGCAGCCTTTTGATCTTTGGGAGTATGAGACTGTCTTCTTTAATCGACCCTTGGCTCCTTGTTGTTACATTGGTTTCCATGACGTCCTTATAGCCTCGATTCTTTTTTTCTTCAGCATCAAATAACAAAACAAAATTCCACAGAACCATGGTTTCCTCTTCTTGTTCCTTTGTTGAAGTAGTACTCTCTTTTCTTTCTTCATCTCCATCTTCTGTTAATTTAGAATCCAACAGCTGATTCATAACCAACGTCATCGATTTTATCCATTGAGGACAATTCTTTTCTGAGTGTGGTTGTTGATGGAAAGTGAAAAAATTGTCCATGCCTACCTCTGTTAAATTCATAGATGCAGAATTGTGTGGAGGAGGTTGGGATTGATTGTTATCCTCCCTCTTCTTATAATAGGGCTTGTAGAACTTTTGACCTTCCTTTTCTTTTTCCAAGTCTATGATTTTGTTGGAAAGTTTCTGTATCATTTTTGACATACTCTCGAAATCTGGTGATTTTTCTTCCTTAGGCTTAGCGAACAATAATGCTTTCCTTCACACACTTTTCTCTCCTGATCATTCTGGATAATCTTCAATACTTTCTCTTTCAGCCTCTACCTTTTCTGCCTCCTCATACGTCTTTGCCAATGTGGGCTTGGCCTTTATTTTGGCAAACATGGCCAGCTCGGGTCCTAAAGTCGAAGTATAATATTCAATCAGGACTTTATCTGAAGGTTTGTCAGCTTTAGAAAAATTCTTGAGGTATGCTGCAAATCTTTGAGTAAAGCTGTGCACCTTCTCCTTTCTCTCTTTCTTCAAGGTGCATAGTCCTTTCATGAGGGCTGCATGAGTCTTTTGAGTCACATACTTACTTCTGAAGATTCTCTCGAAGGTATCCCAATCAGGGATAGAGTTTGCATGCAACCTAAAATACCATGATGTTGCAGCTCCTTTAAGGGTGTGCGGGAAAATTTTGCAAACTACATCCTCATGCTCCCCTGCACTTAACCCTTCTATGGCCAATTAAAATCTTTGCAGGTGGTCATCTACTAGTATCTTCTCACTTTGGTTGAATTTGTGCAGCATCTTTTCAAAGGATTGAGGTAAATCATGTAACGGAGGTGTTAGGTTTAAAGGTGATCTGGCTCTCTGAGCAGATGGTGGATTCGGTGGGTCGGGTGGTTGATTAGCGTTTACGCCTACCATGAGTCTGGGTGGAGAGTGAGGAGGTGAGAAAATAGGAGTGTGAGCAGGCGAACTGTGAGGAGTATCTGGGCCTTCTTGATTCAAAGGCAGTACAACTTCCTGTAGGGCTGTTTATACAAGCTCTTCCCAATCCTAAACCAACACTGAGTCTTCCAATATAGGACGGTCCTTCCTTTTATATTCTCTTCTGGGCAATTTAGAGATGATCGAAAATCCTCCAATATTCTTCACATATGCCCTGGTGTGTCTTCTCGGATTATTAACAACCTCGTTGTCAAAAGAAAACAAATGTTCTCTACTCTTTTCTTCCAGAATTGGATTGGATTGTATATATGTATGAGATATTGCTTGAATAATTTGCTCTTCACAGGTGAAGAGAAGCATCCCTAGAAGATTTGGAGAATATTGGAGCGAGAGAAGACCAAGCTTGGATCAACCGTCATAATATGGGTAAGCCAAGACCTCTTCCTATTCTCATTCCATTCTCTGTAAAAGCTGATTGTCTACAAGTCTAATAGTAAGTTGGTAACCCAGACCCTAGGTTACAAGGGTGTATTGTCCTGTACAACAGAACTGACAACTCCACTGGGGAGTCTAGCTTGCTGTGGGTTCATCCTGTAGGTTCTTTACCAGTCTTTGTTCTGATTCTGGTTCTGAGTGTGGTCCTTTTTATATTTCTTTTGATTTATAGTGTAGTGTTCCCGGAAGCCTTTACTAGCCTTTTTCCTCGAAAATGTTTTAGTTGCACATGCAGGTTTTTTTTGTACAAAGTCGCATGTAGGACCTTGTATATGCGGGTTTATCTATAAGATAGTCGTGTGTCGTACGCGAGTTTCCTGTATACACAGTCACGTGTATTCTGTAGTAGCAAAAAATTGGGTCAAGTTTTCTTGTCCCTGTCTCCTTTGGTTTTTTTCTTTCTTGGAAGTCTTCTATTGTTGGAATGACTCTATGAGTCTAAAGTCTTGTGTGTCACACCGTTTGCTTATGATTAATCCTTTGCGTTTTTTTTTTGTTTTATTTTCTTTCATCTTGTGATTTGAAGGTGGTCCTCCTGCTTGGTTTATAAGTTTAGTGCTTTGTGTCTAGGTTAGTGATCAGGGATTTAGATGCTTTATACTATGTACTGCATTTTATGGTGTCAGTTTGTCAATTGTTCTTTTGTGAATCTAGTGGACTTTTTGGGTTCAATAGTTTCTCCAAGTCAGGTTTTTTCTGAGTCTTCTTCTAGATTGGTTGAAGTAGGTCATCTTGGGTCATTTATACTTCATTTAACTTATTATATGCTTTGATTATTCAAACTTGCTCAAAATTCGCATTTCGTTGCATTATAGTTTTTGAAGAATTTGAAAAAGTGAAGAATTTTTTTTTTATACTTCTGCATTTAGTTGCATGTAGTCATTTTCTTTTCAGTAGTTTTCAAATAAAATTTCAAAAATTATAAAAAAAAGTATTAGTTTTCTTGCATTTAGTTTCAATTTCATTAGCTTATATTTGAAAAAAGAAAAGAAATTTGGTTTAAGTAGTTGCAATTTACTTTGGAATTTTCTTTATACATCATTTTGCTTTTTCTTATCGAGTCTATAACACAATAGTCTTTCATGCCATTTAACTTCTGACTAAAAAATCCTTTTAAAATGAACAATATAATTTAAAAATTATTAGTAACTTTTATTTTATAGGCTCATACACCAACTAGCTTGCACTAGACTTGTGGAATAGGGAGTTTTAACTCTCCACAAGTATTTAAATTCAGACGTAGTTGGCCAATCAATAGGTAAAACATCTTCTATGTTGATTGTATCTGGGAAGCTCCTCTCAAATGAGAGTTAAGCATGAGGCCGCGTGGAGGCTTGGACTGAAGAGATAACCCTTTGATTCCTTGTCAAAGCATAGACCAAGTTTTTTGTGAATGCCCCCCCAGACTGTCAGTATAGTTGTGGTAGCATTTAGTCTCTTTGACATCTAGGGTTCATACACAGGTACACCAGAAGTCTATTTTTGGTTGACCTTAGACGGGCTTGGAAGGTAACCCCGGTAGAAGGTGTGGGAGGGTGGTGGGTGATTCCTCTATTTGTCCATAAGAACATCTATAGGGATGCCAAGTAACTATCTCTTAGCTTTCTTTTGGAAAGCATATCTTATATCCTTTGTGTTTGTTGTGGCTTTAGGAAATTTTGTAGTGATTTTTGTGTGGTTTGTTTGTGTTTAGCCAACCGTAGGGTGTGTGAAGAGTCAATTTTCAATCGTGGAGGACCAAACTCTCAAAAGGTCAAGAAGGTTGCAAAACCTTCCTCCATTTACTACAGTGGAGCCTCCACCACCCCCTTAAAGGCGACGATTAGAAACAGATGGTTATTTTGAACCAGTAGGAATTATTGAAGTTCTAGGTGAACCGAAACTTAGGAAAAACCAGGTTGATACAACCACAGTAGAGATAGAAGACTTGCAGGCTGATGAGTTTGTAACAAAATTTAATTTACCTCTTACTGACTTAAATGATCCTATGATCGTCCAAGTTCGTTGATTTAATTCACCGTTGATTGGTGTTCTTGTAAACAGGCTTATAGCTAGTGCAGGAGAGAGTCCATCTACCCCCATCTCAGCTATTTTGGCTAAAGGAGTGCCAGCTCTGCTGGTTGGTACTCCTAGAAAAAATATACTTGCTACTCCCTTAACTCTAGCTATTCGGGTGGTTCAACCATTGGCTTCCACAAATGTAGTAGGCACTTCTGGTGGGGTGGTCACTGGGATTCCTAGTGGGCCTTCTGCTTCACCCTCTTTTGCATATAATGCTCAGAGTGGTCCTGCTGGATCCTCTTCATTTGTCCAAGTTTTTCCATGGAATGGGGGGCACATTCCACCATCCACTCCATATGTAGGGGTGCAGTTTGGAAATACTAACTCTTATGGTCAAGGTTTCCAAACACTGGTTTCAACTCCTTTCACAAATTCTCCTTTCTCGTTGTTTAGCGGAGGGATACCTGCTCCTCTTTTCCAAACTCCAATTTCAAATCGAGCAGCTCAAACCACATACACGGCACCACATATGAATAATCCATTGGCTTATGGGTGGAATCCTTTTCAAAGTAGTGCGACTACTTCACAACCGGTAGTTGGGGGAAACCCCACCTTTACATTTGGGAACCAGGGGGAAAGTCCTTCTGATTCCCAAGCTCGCACTTTTTAGGCTCCAGTTAGGCCCAAAATTCCTTTCCTAGCGAATTTAAACTTGCCAGATTTGTCCAAGTTAATGAATGACCCGGTGAAACATGATGCCACCTAGCCACCTATCCCTACCAAGTTACCCTCAGATATTCCAAAATTTGAAGGAAAACTTGGTGAAGACCCAGGGGCTCATATCACCACCTTTCACTTATGGTGCTCTTCCAACTCGCTAAACGATGACACCGTTCGGTTGCGATTGTTCCAAAGAAATATGACTAGTGCTGTAGCAAAGTGGTACATTGAATTGCCCTCTGCTGCATTTGATAGGTTTTGGGACTTAGCTAATGTGTTCCTTAACCATTTCCAACTTCCTATCTGGTATGATGCTGACATAGAATTATTGTCCACCTTTCGGTAGGACAAAGCCACTCACATTTCAAATCATATCTAAGATTGGCGAAGGCAGAAGAGGCTCATTAAGGCCACTATCCATCCCCAGTTTTTGTTAGATTGGTTCCTTAAGTCCTTATTGCCATATATATCTAAGGATGTATCCACTTTAGGAGTAACTAATGAGGAAGAGGATATCCTCAGGGCCTAGAAGATAGATTTGATATATTCTCAGTCTGGGATTCCATATGAAATCATCCCTGATGCAAAGAGGCCAACACATAATGTCGAGAAACCTGAGCCTAGACCCCATGCTGATGGCATGGTTGGTTCAGTTAAATCTCCCACTGTAGAGTCTTTGGAAAATCAACTCCATGATTTGTTTGTTAAATAGTCTATAGTGGAGGCAGCAAAGGCTACCCCCTCATCCCAAAACGCAAACTTTTTTACTCAATCCTCCAAAAATGGAAATCAACAACCTGATGGAAAAAAGAAAAAAGGGAAGAAAGGTGAGGGAAACCAAAACAAGACAAAACCCACAAATAATGCTGATGGGGGAAAAAAGAGAAGAAGAAGGTGAAATATCCTTGTAATTTGTGCCAGGAAGATTGCCTGACCCATCAATTCCCACAACAGAAATTGAGCCCAAAATCAGACGGTTTGCATGTCTAAAATTCGACAATGCCCTGTCGGTTATTCGACATCAACATTTTTTTTTTCCTTCAGTGGAATAATGTCAGATATTTGGCATCTTATCAATACTTGTCGAAGATCTGATGACACCACGACGTTGAATATTCAACATTATGCTGTCTGGAAGGGTCACAAAAAACTTGCATATACCATCGCATTTTCGACACTAACCCGTAGGTTTTTCAACGTGTGGGGAGTTGGACTTCCGACGGGCTTGGCTGTCATAGGCATGGTAGTCCCGTCGGACATCTTTGGGAGGGAATCGAAGATGTGATGGGAACATGTCAGCCGACTGACAACTAAAAGTGTTGGAGCTTCAACAAATGCATCGGACATCCTCCAATGGCCGTAAAAAATGCGACACCTAGTTGTGTAATTAACAAAAAAAAATTGAAAGGTTTCCATTCACTAGTTAATTCACCCTTTGATTTCAAATCTAGAAGTTTCATTTATGAAGGGTACCACCTTGGACTTAGCGTTCAATAACTTTAAAGTGGAAGGCTACAATTTATTAGAAAAATTGGATGATGCTTTGTACTTTGACATATATGTTTTGATCATTTAATTAGATTTGCATAAACTTTTCATCTTAATTAATCCTTGCATTTCCAAAAACCATACATATTAAATTTCAATACACAAACATACACTATATAATTGATATAACACACAAGGATTACATACAACAAGAATAGAAATAAACATATCAAAAAAATTACAAAATGCAATTTCCACTATGAAACAGACAATACCTTATCACCTTCAACACAATAGACTTTGAGAAATCCATAAAAAACTGAAGCTTTTGGGTGAACATTCACATGCTTATAGGGGAATTTGTCCTTGGTGTAATAACATGTCAAAAGAAAAAAATGATAGATTATCTAGGCTACCAGGATTCAACAAATTCTTGTAGCGTAATACAGAAAATGTCAGATTAACTCACCCAATAGAGAATATTAGCAATATTACATGCACTCTGGAGTAATTTGTGCACAAAAATAAACAAAACAAGTAATATAAAACATAATCAATCCTACCATAAGATCCTAGAAATTGCATCATTTTTCTTTTATCTAGACATCTCCATGTCTAGTGTATGGAGTTAATGTTTTACTATACCTTGTGATTCAACTCACAGTTGACATTGGAGCATATACCCTTCAAGAACTTAGTGTATATAACTACCTTTTCTCAATCATGAATGTAAGGACATTTACCTCCCTCCTTATTACATTTGTCAAATCTTGTAAAAAACTCGAAATAATGTTGTTTTTTAGCCAAACAAAATCTGGTAGTCTGTAAGCTCCATCAAACTTTATCACTAGCTAGGGAATGAATTATTGTCTTTGTATCCCTAACAATTTGGTTTCCATTTCCAACCCTTAAATATCTATTCAAATCCCATGCAAATAACTTATTATTCAAGTCCAAAATATAGTTGCAGCTTCATGATTTAATCCCTAACATTATATAAACAAACACTCAAATGTGTTCTAATTGCAAGCAAAAAAAATTCACACTAGCTTGAAAAAAAAACATAGATCCATTTCAGATCACTGTGTATTATACAACTCCAAATGGGAATGAGAGCAAGTCTACTTACTAATTTCCACCAATGGATACCCACAGAGATTGCAAAACACAATGTATATTCTGCTTCAAAACTACAGTTATGCAAATTATATTTAGGATTAGTTTATGATAATCAAAACCTCGTCTGAAAACAATGGATCACATGACAACTTAAATTAGGTCTAAAATTAATTTGAAGCCTATTAACAACCTCTTCTCATGTTATTATGTAATATGGATATTTGATTTGTCTACTTACAATTCAAGAAAGTACAATGCAAATTTAGGAATCAAATTATAGAAAGAAAAAAGGCTAAAATTACTAAATAGTCGTATGTACTCTACATAAAGTTGTATGCAAATTCTATTCAAATGCACATTTCTAACATAAATTCCTTTATTCTACATGTCTCCTACAATGTTGAATTCCCAAAAACCTATTTTAAAACAAACTGAGATTACAAGCATCAAACAATAGATGATAGACAAGACATCAATACTACAGGGTGAATCTGACAACAAATAGCATTTGTTTATTTGGGACTAAACCAAACCTGATCTGGAGTAAGTCTAAATGTTTTATTTCCAATAGAAAATGAAATAGTTGGCATGAGTATCCCAAAGAGTTTTATTTTCAGACATGTCTAGATACATTATTTTATGATGATTCCATGACGAACCTTTTCCTTATGATCTATTTTCATATTATAAGTGAACTTAATTTTGCAGCTAATAAAGTTGATGACTATTCATTATTACATACATTACATAATTGTGCACTATCATCTTGGCTTAATTATATAGCCAAACTCATCATTCATGCGGTGGCATTCTACTATTTTACATATGGCCATCAAATCCTTTTGACAAGGTTTGAATTCTCATTTATAAAGACACAATAGTATTTTTATTGACTAAGGTTTTGAATATTGTTCAATTTTCAAGAAAGATTATTTCACATCTCTACATTATTCAAAATATGAAATCTACTAAAGGCATATGGTTACAATAATGTTGTATGATGGCAAGGTGATCTCTTATTTACATAAGTGTAGTGGTTGTGAACCATTTCCTAAGCATACAAATATTCCTATACTCCATCACCTAAAGGAAACATTAGATTTTGGCATTCCATTTTGTCCAACCCCTCCACTTGTAAACATCGCCGAAATTTAATTAGCATTCACCCTCAAACTGGTTGAGATGACTCATATTGACTGGGAATTAACTTAAGATATTTGGTAGAGTAAATATTGTGTCATTTGTGTTGGAAATCTACAATTGAGGTGTGACTATTTTGATGGTAAAATAGGTATGTAGAAAAATTACACAAGCAATCAAAATACAACATGACATGGCACTACAAAATTTTTAATTTGCTTGAAATTATTTAGTGGAGAAGTGCCTAATATCCATAACTAAGAATCCAAGATTGTAAATAGTTGAATAAGAAATTTTTCCTTGTATTGTGCAGTTACAAATTTCATCCATGTATGTACATGCTTTAGTAATTACTCTTCTTCATATTACACCATTTATCCTTCAAGTCAAATGGCATACACAACTTGTCAAATATCTCTTTCCCATGTTCCAATATCCATTTCCATGGGATTACATTGGTTTATGTCATTGGAAATATCTACATACTTTTCTTTGTGAAGAAAAACTTCCCTCATAATGAGCCAAAGATCCATGGATATGCAATCAAAGTGTTTACTAGTAAAAATATACATAAAAAATCAAAATGAAGTTTTCATTGCAAGAAGTTCCACCTTCAAATCCTCCTCTTCATCGTTTTTCCAAGCTAATTTATTCCTACGTACACAAGGTAGATGACAAGTTCCCCCGAACATCTTTGAAATAAATCCTCAAAGATGGCTGGTAGAAATTTATCTTTGAAATAAATTTTACAAATACGCAAATCGATAGATTAAAATTGAAATACCATGGAAAATTTTAAAATCCTAGTATACCAAAATTGTGTTGTTAAATACCTCATTGTTGATTTCCTAATACATAAATGGCATTTCCTATCCTCATTGTTACCATCTTCGAGATCTCCATCATGCATACCATCATCATCTTCATTCTATTTATAGTGTAGGTCATTCTCAATTTCAACATTTCTTTTATTTTCAGGAACAAAAATTCTAGAGCTTTTGCTACACATATGTTTTTTTCTTTTGGAACCTAAACTAAAATCACTTGTATGACTAGAAGGTCCTTCAAAAATATTCAATTTGTTGGAAATGCTTCCCCTCCTTTTTCACATTTCTTATGATTATTGTTCAGCGATCTATGTTCATTACCTTGGATTGACCTATTATTTAGGAATGCCACTAATATTTTTTTGGATTCTATAGCATATTACTGAGTTTTTTGGTAAGTTGGAAGGGCTCTTTTGTAAGAACATACATGGAAATAAAAATTTTCACCTAGAATGGTAGGTGCATATAATTTTAAATATGCATCATGCATGGAAATCACCCATTGCAATAGTACAATAATCCTCCTTTTGTACATTTGAAACAATTTTTTGCCCGACTATCTTTTCCTAGTATCAACAAATCCAATTCTGGTAACTCCTCTTCCTCATGTAAGTGGTCTTCCCTGGTACTTGTGGCTTGTGAATTATTTTTCTCCTTGGGTTAATTTGATTCTCCTTCCAAGAAACAAAATCCATGATATCCCCTCTTACTACAATGTGAATGACCATTAGAAGTTGACTCAATGCCACTTGATACCTATAGTAATTTTCATCTCTTATGACATGGATTTTTGTTTTAGATCCAATATATGGAAATTCATTTCTAGTAGTTGTTTGAGTATTTTTCTGCAAATCCTGGGTTGAAGTACATAAAGAACTATTTTGGAAACCATTTTTCGAACCATTATTTGTTTTTTCTATTGTGTATTCTCTTGTATTTTCAATATTAGATGGAGAGTTATCTTTACCGTTATTTAACCTCTTTTCACCTTCTGAACTTTCATGTTAATATGACAAGTCTTCTTCTCTATAGAATCACTTTCTACCTCCACTATTGGTGCACTCTTCTCATGTCGGTGATGGATGCATATAATGCAACAATAAGGAAAGTGTCATCCCTTAGAGATGTAAAAACTAGCTCTAAAACAATAATTTAAATCATAAGATAGACTGATATGAATGGTTTACACATAATCAAAAATATTATTCTCAAAAGAATGTTGTTCATCCAATCTCAAGGTGTCTTTGAACATTAGGCTTGGTCAAGAACTATTTTGTTTAGACAATTTTTCTTCACACGAACAAATTGATGTAAATCACTTTTCAATGTTTCAATAGGATACTTCTCTAGTGTAGAAATACAAGTTTTTTGATCCTATGAATAACAACACAATTGCAAAAAATTATAAAAATGGCATACTTTGTATATGCAAACTTTCCCAGAATGTTTAGAAACAAAATGAATCAAAGATGAAGCTAGCTACAATTCCCTTTTTGAAATAACACGTTGAAAATGTAAAGCTATTTACTAGTGTTGTTATTATCACAATACAAAGGATAGACATTGTGCTTTGATACAACAATGCCAACATGGGATACACAATTCATCATGTTAGTGTCAACTATGATACCCATGTGTGGGTATCCAACTCCATCATGGTATGTTCCATTGTAGAATGTATCTACCTATCATCAGCCCAAATGGCACTTGTTCATCCGAGTGCTGACATTCTTCATGTTGGTACACAAAAGGACAAATTAGGATTGAAGTGGCCAAAACACTATAGAATCAGCATGACCTGGGATGCATTACCATCAAACCAGCTTTATATTTATTTTTTATAAGTGTTGAGTTACATACACGACTATCTGCATTGCAACTCGCATACCATATGCGAGTATTTGCATTGCAACCTGCGTACACTTGCATATGCGGGTTTCCTTCTAGAAACTCGTGTGCCATACGCAGGTTGCCTATATTAATAGTCATGTACACCTTGCTTTGACTTTAAAAAAATATAAAACGATATTAGTTAAGATTATTTGGGTCCTAATCCATAACTATCCCAACTATCTCAACCATCCCAACCTTCAAAACTACTCTATTTCCCAAAGTATAAATAGAGGCCTTGGGGTGGGGACTAATGAATCAATTTATAGAGAAAAGTTATGCTAGTGGTATATCTTCAAAATCTTGGAGCATCAGAACTTAGAGTCCTTTGGTTGCAGAGGAGTCCTTGTCTCAGAAGCTGGGTTGTAATCTTATCTCATTCATCGATTGTTAAAATTCTTCTTCCAATCTTGTGTTGAGTCTATTTCATGTATTTTGGTTAATGAATATATTTGATTATATGTCTGATATATTGTTCATCTAACCTCTAATATATATATGCATGAGGTATTACTTGAAGGATTTACTCTTTGCAAGTGGAGAGGTGCATCCATGGAAGCTTTAGAGAGAAGAGAAGCAGAAGAAGATCAAGCTTGGATCAACCGTCGATAATTAGGTAAGTCAAGACTTTCTTCCTACTCCCTTTCCATTATTTGTTAAAACTAATTGTCTGCAGGTTAGTAGTAAGTTGGTAACCCCAGACCCTAGGTTACAAGGTTGCTTTATCCTGAACAACATAAATGGCGACTCCACTGGGGAGTCCAGCCTACTGTGGGTTAGTCCTATAGATACTTGTCGAGTATTTGCTATGATTCTGTGTGTGGTCGTCTATCTTGCCTTTAATTTCTAGTAGTGTGTCCAGAGACCTTTATTAATTTTTTTCTTTTATGAAATTGTTTTGTTGCATACGTGGGTTGTTGTGCTACACAGTCGCGTATAGAAACTTGTATACATGGGTTGCTCTATAAGACAGTTGCGTACAGTACGCGAGTTGCTCTATAAGACAGTTGCGTACAGTATGCGAGTTGCTCTATAAGACAGTTGCGTACGTCTTGTAGAAGCACAAAATTTTAGGGAGGTTTGCTTGTCCCTGTCTTGTTTGGATTTTTGTCTGCTTGAAGGTATTTTGTTGCTGGCATCTTCCTGTAAGTTCGAAAGTCTTGTACATGATGCTTTGTGCTTTTTATTAATCCTTTGAGTTTTATTTTTTGAGTCTTCTTTCACTTAGCAATTTGAGGTAGGTTCTCCTATTTGGGTGATAGGTTCAGTGCTGCGTATCTGAGTCAGTGATCAGGATTTTGGGTACCTTGTACTCTATACTGCTTTCGAGTAGTATCATTTTGTCACTTGTCCTTTAGTAATTTCAGTGGATTTTATTCATTGATTCTTCCCAAGTTAGGTGTTTACCAAGTCTCCTCCTTAAGTGGTTGAATTTGGTTCTTGCAAGTCCGCTATACTTCATATTGCTTTCTTTATGGTTTGATTATTCAAACATACTCAATTTTTTTTTTGCATTTAGGTGCATAGTAATTTTTGAAGAATTTGGAAAGTGAAAAAAACATTTGATACTTTTTCATTTAATTGCATATAGTATTTTTATTTTCAGTATTTTTGAACAAAATTTCAAAAATTATAAAAACAAGTCTTAGTCTTCTCATACTTAGTTGTAATCTCATTAGCTCATATTTACAAAAAAGAAAAGAAGCTTGATTTAAGTAGTTGTAATTTGTTTTGGAATTCATTTTATACACCTTTTTTACTTTTCTTATCGAGTCTATAATATCACAGTCATTCACACCACTTACCCTCTGACTAAGAACAACCCTTAAAATGAACAATATAATATAAAATTTATTAGTAAGTTTTGTTTCATAGGGTCATACTCCTACTAGCTTAGGCTAGACTTGCCAGGATAGGAAGTGTAAACTCTCCACAAGTGTTTAACTTCAGATGTAGTTGTCCAATCAATAAGTAAATACTTTTCTATGTTGGGGTATCTAGAAAGCTCCTCTCAAACAGGAGTTAAGCACGAGGCCGTGTGGAGGCTTGGACTGAGGAGATAAACCTCTGATTCCTTATCAAAAAATAGATTAGGGTTTTTGCACATCTGGGGATTCTATCCTAGACAGAGTTTTAGGCTTTGCTACCCTACCCATGAATACTAAGCAGACTTGCGGCTGTCCCCGCAGACTATTGATATAGTTAAGGTAGCCTTTAGTCTCTCTGACATCTAGGGTTTATACATAGGTAAATCGGAAGGCTATTTCTGGTTGACCTTGGATGAGATTGGAAGGTAACCCTTGTTGAAAGTGTAGGAGGGCGATGGGTGATTCCTCCACTTGTACCTAAGAACCTCTTCAAGGATGCCAAGAAACTGTCTCTCATATTTCTTCAAGAAAGCATATCTTATACCCCTTGTTATTGTTGAGACTTTAGGAAATTTTGTAGTGATTGCTCTATGGTTTGTCTATGTTTAGCCGACCTTAGGGTGTGAAGAGTAAAATTTACAATCGTGGAGGACCAATCTCTTAGAAGGTCATGAAGGTTGCAAAAACTTCCTCCACTTATTACATTGGAACCTCCACCTCCCCCTCAAAGGTGGAGATTAGACACAGATGGTTCTTTCAAACTGATAGGAGTTAGTGAAGTTCCAGGTGAACCAGAACTTAGGAAAAACCAGTTTGATTTAACTATAGTAGAGATAGAATATTTGCAGTCTGACGAGTTTGCAAGGAACTTTAATTCACCTCTAACTGACCTAAATGATCATGTGATCATCCAGGTTTTTCCTTTCAATTCATCCATGATTGGTTTCCCTTTAGGAATACTAATGTCTACTGTAGGAGAAAGTTCTTCTACATCTACCTCAGCTGATCTGGCTGAAGGGGTGCCACCTCCCCCGGTTGGTGTCCCTAGAACAAGTATACCTAATACACCTTTAACTCCAGCTAGCCGGGTGGTTCAACCACTGGCTTCCACAAATTTAGTAGGCACTTCGGGTGGAGTGGTCAGTAGGATTCCTAGTGTACCTTCTATTTCTACTTCCTTTGCACACACTACTCAGAGTGGTCCTATAGGATCCTCATCATTTGTCCAGGGTTTTCTTTGGAATTGGGGGCACATTCCCCCATCCACTCCATATGTAGGTCCAACACCCACGTATGTAGGGGTGTAGTTCAGAAACCCTAATTCTTATGGTCAAGGTTTTCAAACTCTAGTTTCAGCTCCTTTCATGAGCTCTCCTTTCTCTCTTTCTAGCGAGGGGATACCTGCTCCTGTGTTCCAAACCCCAGTTTCAACTGGGGCAGCTTGAACCTCATAGACTGCATTGCATGTGAATAACCCATTGGCTTATGGGTGGAATCCTTTCCAAAGAGGCCTGACCACTTTGCAGTCGACAGTAGGGGGAAAAATAACCTTCACATCTAAGAACATGGGGCAAGTCCCTCTAATCCCAAATATGGTACTTTTCATGCTCCAGTTAGACCCAAGCTCTCTTTCTTGGTAACTTTAAACTTTCCAGACTTGTCAAAGCTAATGAATGACCCCGTGAGACATAACTCCTCTTGGCCACCCGTTCCTACCAAGATGCCCTCAGATATCCCAAAATTCAAAGGAAATTTGGTGATGAGCCATGAGTTCACATCACCACTTTCCACTTATGGTGCTCTTCCAACTCACTGAATGACAACATGGTTCGGTTGAGACTGTTCCAAAGAACTCTGACTAGTACTGCAACAAAATGGTACATTGAATTGCCCCTTTGCCATGTTTGATTATTTTTGGGACTTGGATAATGTATTCCTTAATCACTTCCAACTTCCTATCCTGTATGATGCTAGGATAGAATTATTTTCTACCTTTCGGCATGACAAGGCCACTCATATTTTGGATCACATCCAAGAGTGGAGAATATGGAAGAGCCTTATTAAGGTCACTATTCCTGCCAAATTTTTACTAGAATGGTTCCTTAAATCCTTATTGCTGTATATATCTAAGGATGCATCTAGTTCAGGAGTGACCAATGAGGAAGAGGCTATCCTCAATGCCCAGTATCTAGATTTGATATATTCTCAGTCTAGGATTTTATATGAAATCATCCCTGATGCACTGAGGCCAACGTATAATGTAGAGAAACCTAAGCCCGGACCCCAAGCCGATGGTGTGGTTGGTTTCGTGAAATCTCCCACTGTATAGTCTTTGGATAAATAGTTCCATGAGTTGTCCATCAAAAATTCTATGGTGGAGATAGCAAAGGTTGCCCCCTCACCCCAGAATGAAAATGTTTTTGTGCAATCCTCTCAAAAGGGAAATCAACAGCCCAGTGGGAAAAAGAAGAAGGGGAAGAAAGGTGAGGGAAACCAAAACAAGCCAAAACCCACAAACAATGTTGATGGGGGGAAAAAGGAAAAGAATAAGGTGAAATTCCCATGTAAGTTGTGCCGGGAAGATCATTTGACCCATCAATGTCCCCTTATTGACCAAGCTCAGAAGCTGCTAAAAGGCCAACAATTGGCTATCCTAAAGGATCCTTTTCCCCAAGGATAGAATTTTGCTTCATCTTCAAATGTAGCAGGGGGAACCCCAAATGCTCCTAACCCAAATTATATCAACATGGTTTGATCCCAGACTTTACTCCAGACTAGGAACAAGAACTATGAGATAGAGGCTCTAGAGAAGGGTAAGTCTATAGGTGAAACTTCCAACCCTCTCACGATTGAAAAACCTGTTGAACCTATGTCCAAGATACCGAAAGGTGTATTTAAGAAAATCTTGCACAATCCCAATGCTAGGGCTGCAGCCAACTACTCTATAGTTGAATATTTAGCCCAGACCCATTGTGCAATGTCGGCTTTAGAGGTGTTACAGAGTTGTCTCGCCCAGCGAGATGCACTCTTAGCAGCTTTAGGTAGTATGGATTCATCAAGCCTCATGGAAAATTTTAATTTGTTTGATGTCAAAATTCACCTTCCTTATCATGTGGCCTTATCGATAGATGTTATCCATGGAAGAAAAACCATTGGAAGGGCATTTTTCAATGAGGGCGCTTCCACATGTGTCATGTCCTTGTCTTGATAGAAAGCTCTTGGATCTCCAAAGCTAGTTCCATCGAACATCCTACTTACTGCTTTTGATGGAAGGTCATTTCATCCACATGGTATCCTACCGACTTTCAACATAAGGTTGGAAGGGAAGGCATCATCTGTTGAGGTAGAGGTGATTGATGCACCTTTGTACTATAACTTGCTCCTGGGGAGAAGTTGGACTTATGCCATGTTCGTTATTGAATTGGTTGTACTTCAGGTAGTAGTGTTTCCACATGAAGGGAAGTTGGTTACTGTAGACCAACTCAATTTTAATTGAAAGGGTCGCATGGAAACTAACGAGTCCACCATACCTTTGGTTGATCAGGTTAAACCTACTTCAAAGATATTAGGGGCTATAATGTATGCATCATTGATGGGCACATTCGAATTTCCAGCTCTGATTAATTATTTAGGTTCTACTAGTGTAGGGAAGTGTATTGCAACGATTGTCGATAGAACATATTCTTGGGTTCTTCCTTCCTTCCATGAACCTAAACTACCCTTATCGGCAGTGAAAGTAGCTTATCAAGCTATCATTCATACCACTGTTGATCCCATTCCGGTCCCCCTCATAGTCTCAGAGGAGCCAGAAGAAGCCTATCTACCTGCTTGTGCAGAGAAATATTTCCATACTAGAGATTGCTTAGATATGGTTTTTCCTTCTGATGAAGCCATTCTGGAAGCTATGTGCAAGCGAGATAAGATATGCGAAGATCTTCACCATCGATCCTATTTTCTTCTAGATTTAATCAGGATTGAGAACCAAGAGTTCCATATGAGACTGGCAGGTGATGTTGATACACCTATTAATCCCTTACCTAGGGAAGGAATCTTTGCTTAGGGGAATATGGAAAACATTTCCACTACTATTCCTATCAACATCTCTGCAAACCCAAATGTTGTGGAAAATGTACACATTGGTGAAAACTGCTCTCTGGAGGATATTACGATCTATACAAGCTTGTTTAAGGAATTCTGTGATGTGTTTTCCTGGTCATATGAGGAGATTCTAGGCATATATCCATCAATAGTTGAGTATGAAATCCAAACATATCCTGATGACAAACCCATTTGACAAAAACTTGGAACTGCCAATCCGCCGAAAGTGGCAGCTATTAACATTGAAGTTGAAAAACTGTTGAACGTCGGTTTCATTTACTCGATAGCTTTGACAGAATGGGTATCCAACGCTGTTATTGTCGACAAAAAACAAGGGACAATACGTGTTTGTATTGAATTTCATGATCTAAACAATTCCTGTCCTAAGGATAACTACCCCACACCATTCATAGATCAAATCATTGATGCCTGTGCGGGGAGTGAATTCTTTTTTTTTATGGATCGCTTCTTCGAGTATAATCAAATTCAAATTAAATCATAAGACCAACATAAAACAACATTAATCTATCCTTTGGGTACATTTGTGTATAAGAAAATTCCTTTTGGATTGAAAAATGCAGGGGCTACCTTTTAGGGGGTAATGAATTTTGCCTTTCATGACATTAAATCTATTGTCAAACCCTACCTTGATGATCTACCAGCACATGCTCATAAGAGAATCGATCACCCAAATCACTTGCATTAATCTTTGAATGATGCAGATACTACAAAATTCACTTGAATCCCTACAAGTGTGTTTTCTATGTCGATTCAGGGAGATTGCTCAGATTCATTGTTTCTAACAAAGGTATTTAGGTGGATCCTTTGAAAGTTGAGGCCATAGTAAATCTTCCTCCTCCTCATTCCATCAGGAAGCTTCAAAGCCTGCAAGGGAAGTCCAACTTCCTTCGACCTTTTATCGTAAATTATGCCAAGATCACTAAAGGTTTCATGTGCTTGTTGAAGTAGGACACCCCATTTGTATGGGATGAAATTGCACAACTTACATTCAAGGCATTAAAGAAATCTTTGTTGTCAACACCATTACTGTGCCTGCCAGATTACTCTTGTTATTTTATGTTGTATCTGGCCACATCCAAGTTGACCATATGGGTAGTACTAGTCCAGAAGGATGATAAGCTCCAAGAGCATGTCTTCTATTATCTTAGCCGTGCTTTATATGGCCCTAAACTTAGGTATTCCCACATCGATAAGTTGGCATTAGCAGCTGTGTATGTTGTTTAGAGGTTGCGTCACTACATCTTACTAAGGACCATGATGGTAGTGGTGGATGTTAATCCTTTCCAATATGTTTTGTCCTGAGGGATAGTTGGAGGAAAATTCAACAAATGTATAGTCATTCTTCAAGAGATTGACTTAGATTTCCAATCCACCAAATCCAAAAAATACTTAGTTTTTGTTGAGCTCATCACAGAATTTTCGATTGAGGAAGATGTAGCCATTGAAGAAGACTCATTCCCAGATGAGCACATCTTTTTGATTTCCACCTCTGACCCTTGGTATGAAGATATACTTGTCTATATATAGACTCTGAAGTACCCTGCAACCTTCTCACAGGAAGAACGGCGCAAAGTATGCTTACATGCAAAAAACTACCTCATTATTGGAGATACTTTGTATTGTAGGGGGGTAGATTCTGTTTTGCGTCGATGTATTACCCACAAAGAAGCAGAGACTATCCTAAATGATGCCCATAGTGGAGCATGTGGGGGTCATTTATCTGGGTTAGAAATGTCCTAGAAGATCTTACGTGCTAATTATTTCTGGCCCAGGATCTTTAAAGATTGTGTGGAAGCCATGAAGCGCTGTCATCCTTGTCAGCTTTACACCATAAATATGTGATCGCATCCTTCTCCATTATTTACTATCATCTCAGTGGGCCCCTTCACAAAGTGGGGGATATATTACATGACATGCAACCTAGTCTCAGCTGGGGGGGCACAAACATATCATTGTCGCTGTGGATTATTTCACAAAGTGGGCAGAGGTAATGCCCACCTATAAAGCTGACGAGGAAACTGCAACTTTTTTTGTTTTCAACCAAATTATCGCATAGTTCGGTATTCCTAAAGAGCTTGCCACTGACCATGGAAGTCACTTCCAAAATAGTATGATGACTGAATTGACCACTATGCTAAGGTTTAAATAAGAACATTCATCTTCTTTCTACCCTCAAGCGAATGGTGAAGTCGAGGCTGTAAATAAAACCTTGAAGACTATTCTCAAGTGCACTATTAATGCAGCCCATTCCAATTGGCACATCATGCTATATCCTACACTTTGGGTGTATAGGACCAATGTGAAAAATGATATAGGGTTCTCTCCTTTCCAACTCGTTCACGAAGTGGAAGCGGTAACCTCGGTTGAATGCGAAATCCCGTCCTTAAATATTGTTATACATGTGTTACCTTATACGAATGAGCTTGAAAAACGTTTGTTACACTTAGAACATCTAGATGAGCAGCATAGATATGCGTTGATAGAAAATGAGGCTCCTAAAAATAGGGTTAAAAATCAATACGATAAATCGGTCAAACCTCAGATTTGTTTTTGAAGGGGAGCTTGTCTTGCTCTAGGATCAAGAAAAAGAACTCCTGGGGGTAGGGAAATTTAGGTCTATGTGGTTAGGACTTTATGTCGTGTCAATTTTTTTTAAGAAAGGAGCATATGAATTAACTGATTTCAAGGGGAATAAGCTGCCCAAGCCTAGAAATGGGCTCTACTTGAAAAAGTACTATGCTTAGGCTTAGCATTTTTTCCTGTATTTTTATTGTATGTAAATTTATGTACAATAGTTCATAGGTTTGTGTTATTATACCATCTATTGGTTGTTACAAACATCTTCTGAGTGGTTCATAGGTTTTGCATGGGTTATTTACTCACCCTCAGGACAGCTAGTTGCCTCTGGAGGCACTTGCCTAGGTCCTGCTACCAGTAATGTGGCTGAATATAGGGCTGTCATTGAGCTTTTATGGGATGCTTTGTCATGTGACATCACCTAGCTGGAAGTCAAAATTGACTCTCAACTGGTGGTTTCCCAACTCAATCAATATTATCAGGTGTGGAACCCTATTTTACTATGTCAGTTTATGCAAGTTAGGTTATTGGAAACAAATTTTGAGTTTATTACATTCAATCATATTCCAAGAAATCAAAATTCATTAACTGATGCATATGCTAATTATATCTTGGACTGGCACTTAACACATTTTTCATAAAAATATACAACAGTTACATTACAAAACACATGTAAATAAAACCAACAATATGTGTGTGTGTGTGTGAATATCTATCCATATAGATAGGTCAATTTTTGATCCTCAGATCTAGTCATAACTGTAAAATATACAAAAAATATACAAAAGATGGATTGAATTCCATAAAATGAACCTAGGTCTATGCTTGACCACCTTGGTCCCCCTAATCATCCTGATCATCTTGCTCTTGGGCTTCTTCAGCTTCCTCAGCTGTAGCAGCCTCAACGACATCTATGTACACAAGCACTGCTCTAGCTACCCGCTTCATAAGGCATATCTAGATAGGTGGTATACCAACCACTAACTCCTGCATAATGGTAGGGATCTGCTCAATGTGCAAAGTAGGTACTCTTTGGGTAAGCCTGGCCAGCTTTCCCTCAAGAACTGTAATCAATCTATGGTCCTCTCTTGCCACAGGTCACACATACATACGTGGATGCCCAACAGGGTGGACTGGTCCAATATCTACATTTTAACATTTTTTTAGGATTAAAAACTCTTATACATATGTATATATCTTTATGATTAAAAGTTCATAAAAAATTTAAAAACTTGAAAACAAAAATACTTGATGCTCCCCATGCTCCTGCAGGAGGGAGGATAAGGTTGTTGTCCCCTCAGAAATCTATCTCAGCATATGGAAACTGCTCCAGTGATGGTAGCTATCTCTCCCACCATAAGTAGAAGTCATCATCGTATACACTCTAAATCGATCCACCGCCTCCTTGGTGGAGGAAGATTCCCCCCCACCTACTCAGTCTAGGCTGACGAGGAGAAGAAACTAGTAGAGGTACTACAAGACTCAGACCAGCACCCTCTCAAAGAAAGAGGCCACCAATATACTAGAATAACTGAATTTTTTTCATCGGCCTATTTTGTAGTCATAGAGTTTCTTCTTCATTATCAGGATTACTCCCAAACACCAGTCAAATAGGGCTCCCTGTAGACATTCCACTGCAAGTCTCATTTGGTTTTGAGTTGCAAGATGAAGTGATGATGACCTTGCAACCCTCACTATAGTGCTTTCCAACACCTATAATGGCAAGCTGTGAATATGAACAATAGGGATGCAACTACCCCTCTTTTGAGTACCGAGTGCACAGTATGTGTCAATGTAGTTCTGCACACTTAGAAGGTCACTACCTCTATCGGTACCTTCCAAGTTGACCGGAGCTCCTCATCGTGACAAACCAAAGATGAAATAGATGTCTTCCAAGGTAATCTCTAGAAACTCAGCTTGTAGGTCAAATGCACCAAGATCATGATCCTAGTAGTTTATCAAAAACTCCAATAAGTGGACATTGGATCGCATAGGTGAGGTACAAAAGAATTTGAGCAACCCACTTCGCTGCAAACAATTTACTGTGGTGGCACTTCGAAGAGAATCTTGGTCCATGTCTTCATGCACCCTCTCCCTCCACTCCAACACCATGTTTCAATCTGTTAACAAGCCCATTATCAAACATTAAATTCATATAAAAAATTTTGATTTTGGTCCTACATAGCTCTTTTATATATTGTGTAGTGTACGCGACTGTCCTTCGGACATGTCGCATATCATACACGACTTGATTTTGAGCAACCCATGTATAAAACACGTGTACGCGCCTATTTACATATCATATCCATGTACACAATGTAATTGCCTTTAAAATGGTTGAAAACATCAAATTTTTGCCTAAAATTAAAATTTGCTTGGATAAAATCAAAGAGCATGGAGAGTAGATTTACTTGGTACTTGTGGTTTTGAGAATCGTCCACCAAGTTGTCCACACTGAGCAATCGAAGGCAGAGGTAAAACTTGTCTATATTGGGTAAAAATGTCAAATGGTGAGTTTTGATTTTTATTTTGAACTATTTATAAAAATATTATTTCAAAAGTGGGTTTTAACCTATAGTTCTTGTTTTTTATAAAAATCAAACTAGTACCATGTATTTTTTCTTCAATGAAATAGGTCTAAGGTCACTTGAATTTGTTTTTCACTCATACAGGGTAGGATTTTGGTCATTCATTTGCATTTTTTCATTTATACCTAATCCATCTTAACCCTAGAATTACTACTTTGACCACGGACTATGGTATTTTAACCATTAGTACCTTGTCTATGTCATTGTTTTTCCGTGGATAGGGCTTTCCTTGCCTGAGTGCCCTATATTAGAACACATTTATTGTTTTTGGTACTCATGTCGCATTTGTCATAGGTTCAGGGGAGTCTCCTTAGTTGTTTTTCACGCCAAATTGAGCCTCATTTTGGTTTCTTTTTACAAGCTATCATTTTTAAAGACTCCTCTCACTTATGGACTTTCTTTAGGCCCAGGTCTAACTCCTAAAAATAGACTTGACTGCCGAGTAAACTTGTCCATTCAAGCTTGTTAAGAATATGTGAATGGGCATCCACATTGGTGGTAGGTTATCTCTTTCTCGGACCATGTGGAATAATATGAGAAAGGATCACTCTCTTTTCTACGGAATTGAGAAGAGTATTCTTAGGAATAGGTTTATCACTTTTCCGAACCTGAGGGACTAAATTTATGGAAAAGGAATGCCTGGTATGAGCTTAGTTTTCTCTTTTTCATTCTCAGGAACTAAACATGAAAAAGATTCAGAGTGTACTTTGTGTATTTTTCATGCTCGTTAAACACTAAGAACAAAGCATCAAGTTTACTATTGTAAGCCCCATTCCTCGTACTCAAATGGATATTTCCAAGTGATCTTGCTTTCCTTCACACTCGTAAAACTGAAGCTATATGCTGCTCTTAAAGGAGCGTTGGGTAGGTGGTAATTTAACCTTTTTCGGACCTCCCTGACTAAGTATGAAAAAGGTTCACCTTTTCTTCTACGAAAGTTAAGAGAGTTCTTCTGTGGTAGTTTTTATACTTTTTGGGCCTCATGAGACTAAACTAGATGAAAAGGGACCCCCTTGGATTCTTCTTCATAGTTTTCAGACTCTCTAAAAATGGAAACACCAAGTGAGCATGTACTAGTTCAGGCTCATAAAATCCATGAATCAGTAGCATTATCAAGCATTATTCCCTCTTCTGTTCAAGCTTGTCAAAAATGAAGAGAGATTCGACTTGACTTTCCTGGACTCGTTAAAATTTAACAAGAAATATAAGGAAGAAGTTTTCTTTTGATTCTCAGTCGGTGGCAGCATGTCATCCTTGAATATAGCACTCTTTTTACTTTTCGATACTCATGTCTTAGTGTTCACTTTTAGTTCAGCTATCACTTCAAGTTTCTTACTCCTCCACTTGTCCATTATACTTGGGGAATCTAATCATGTCACCTACATGACAGATAAGTCTAGTTGTACTATCTGTAAAGTTAAAAGCTACCTTGGGTCATCTCCATGTCATGCTCACTGTTTAAGGATTTATCCCTGCATCTGATTTTTATCTTGATCCCATCATTGTCCTATCTGATATTACTTGTGTCTCCCTTTATTTCTCCAGTTCCTAGTAACTCTTGTGGTCCGTTGGAGGATCTATTGCCTTCCTCATCACAGTATGGTTTCTCATTAGCACTTCCTGATGATGAAGACCTAGAGTTTTGACGATAGTACCTCAGGATTCACTTTTACTATTGGTGAATTCCATTGCTTCAGTTGTCAATTATCACCTATGGATTGGAAATTTGTTGAATCTTATCCATGTTCGACTCCAACACATATATTCACATGGCCTGGATTGTATTGATTTCTTTTGATTTTGATGAAGACCTTAGGTTCACATCTATAACCTAAGTTGCGCAAGATTGTGTTGTGTTCACCTACACAACTTCTAGATCTTTGAAGACTCATCATTATTGTATATTGTGGCTTCGATCCACCTTTTCTAATATGCGTGGTCCAACACCCATATCATATGATGTACTCAAATATTGTAAAGGAGATAGTGTTCCAGTATATTGAACATGGCAATCTCATATATGATTTTGTATATGACGTTTGATATGTATTTTTTTCAGGTACTTGCTCTACTTCCTTGGAATTCTAAGTTCTCCAAGATAATGATTATAATGTATTTCAGCCATTGCTTCCCTCTAACCTCACACATTAGGGGGAATCTGTTATCATCCTGAATGGCACTTCTCCATTCGAGTGTCGACATTCTTCATGTTGGTACAAAAAATAACAAATTAGGATTGAAGTGGCCAAAACACTATAGATGGGCATGACCTGGGATGCATTACCCTCAAACCAGCTTTATATTTATTTTTTCTAAGTGTTGAGTTGCATATGCGACTATTTGCATTGCAACCCACGTACACTTGCATACGCGGGTTTCCTTCTAGCAACTCGCATGTCATACGAGGGTTGACTATATTAATAGTCACGTACACCTTGTTTCAAATTTAAAAAATATAAAATGATATTATTTAAGATTAGTTGGGTCCTAATCCATAACTATCCCAACTATCTCAACCATCCCAACCTTCAAAACTACTCTATTTCCCAAAGTATAAATAGATGCCTTGGGGTGGGGACTAATGAATCAATTTTGGAGAGCAAAGTTATGCTGGTGGTATATCTTCAAAACCTTTGAGTATTAGAACTTAGAGTCCTTTGGTTGCAGAGGAGTCCTTGTCTCAGAAGCTGGGTTGTACTCTTCTTCATTCATCAATTGTTAATAAAGAGAATTCTTCTTCCAATATTGTGTTGAGTCTATTTCATGTATTTTGGTTAATGAATATATTTTATTATATGTTTGATATAATGTTCATCTAACCTATGATATATATATGCATGAGGTATTACTTGAAGGATTTACTCTTTGCAGGTGAAGAGGTGCATCCCTGGAATCTATAGAGAGTAGAGGAGCGAGAGAAGATCAAGCTTGGATCAACCGTCAGTAATCGGGTAAGTCAAGACTTTCTTCCTATTCCCTTTCCATTCTTTGGTAAATTTGATTGTCTACAAGTTAGTAGTAAGTTGGTAACCCCAGACCCTAGGTTACAAGGGTGTGTTATCCTGAACAACACTACCACTACTATAAAGCATTGTTAAGAAATTTGGTATCAACAAAAAAGTTGAAAGGGTCCCAAATAGAACTTCTTTTCAACACCGACGAAAAAATTAGAAAAAAATCATCAAATTGTAGCAAGCATTAAAAATACAAAAATGATAAATTCATTTTCTCTAAGAAAGAAGGATTGAATTTAATTTCCATTGAGTAAGACCAAATATTTTGTGCAAAAATAAATTCCTAAAAGGCAGGTCCCTTAAAATATGAAGACATCCACATGAATCATAATAATCTATGGAGATAACCATCAAACTTTTATCACACAAATACAATGAACCAAACTTATGCAAAAAAACCTATTTATGTTATTTTATGTGACATATGGGAGATCTATATCAGAAGTATAGGTTTTCCTTATTGGTTTTGAAATAATGATTGGTAGGAAGTGGCCCCAACATCATGATAATATAAAGAAGTAATTACACTAACAGACACAATATAAACGGTAAAATTCATGAATATAGTATTCCCAATATGTCGAGGTGATCAAGATATGGTTGATCAAAACAAATATACTAAGAGATTTGTTTTGTGTGTGATACCTTTCGATCATTCTTGAGGGTTTCATGTTGTTTCATGAGGGTTCTCATAATCCCCATTTTCAGTAAGGGTTTTCCTCAGTATTTCCCCAAACCCTTGGGTGTATCATGTACCAGTACTCTTAATGCTCTTCGTGCTCATGGGGATGATACATAGGAAAAAACATAATAGTTCAGAGTTAATTGATACTTACCAAGATGTTTTGCAACAGTTTCAGAATAAATTAGAAACTAGATTACGTGGTTGGTTGAAGTTGATTTGCACCATTAGTTGCAAAGCTGATAGAGTTGCAATGTATTAGGTTATAAGATAGTTTCTAAATTAGAAACTAGGTTACGGGGCTAGCTAAAGCTGATTTGCACCATTAGTTGCAAAGTTGACAGAGTTGCACCATTTAAATTTTATGCAGTGTCCTCTTTTTCCAAATGACTGGTAAATTCAATACATAAAAGGTGGCCTATTTTCCTTTGAATGATTCTATCCTGACTAGAACAAGCTTAAGAGAGACCTTAGATTTAGTTGACCCAATCTTGAAAACTTACTTCATTTATCCATCAATAGAATAGGAATAGTACCCAGTAAAATTATTGTGGTGGTTATTATGTACACACTATGCAAGACACACGTAACATGCCCCTACATAGTTCCTTTAGTAAAAATATATAGTGAAGTTCGATTCACATATCTCGTGCCATCTTGAAAATTTTGGGAACTATCCTCTGTACATTTTCTCAGTATAAAAGCAACACATGGTCTATAAAGCATTGCATATATTGCTGGGGTGGAAGTCCAGAAAAACAATGCATAGAAGCAAGAAAGTGAAGATCTCGCCTTGTATAGGAAATTACAATAGCATCTAGACATGCTTGGCTTAAATAATGTAATAAAACAAACAAAGAAAATTATCTCCCTTTGGTCCTTGATACTAAGAAAATTCTTGAAATCGGTTCAACTATATATCTTTCATACTACAAAGATAGCATATCAATTTATCAAATGAGCATTATTGAGCATTCGTTGATTACTTTAGCATACAAGCATCAGATATGCCACACCCCTGTGGTTTATATTCTTTTATTGTGCACAGACCTAGAAAAAACCACTAACTTATACAATAAATTTCCAAAAGATCAAAGGTTTGCAAGCTTTACTGATGGACCAGTTAGCAAAGAAGTTCCAGAATCTGCAATAGAAGCACAACCTCCAGCACAAAAACTTGCAACTAAATGTTCATAAAATGCCATCAATATTTTCATAAGATTCCTTAAGAAGCAATCATGTACCCAATTGAAGAAGATGGACTGTATGTAGACCTATTGATTGATCATCAATGAGGAATTCTCCCATGTCAAACTGAAGGAAATAACAAAATCGATTTATTAGAGTAGAATAATCCCATCACATACCTACTAGTAACTATGAATAGTACAAAGAACATGGTATGCATGTGTTTATCCTTAAATATAGTCAATCTTAAACCTGGAAAACTAACATGATTCTATTACATACCTTCCAGTAACCCTTTCGAGTAACAGGAGGATATTGATTTTTACCCTTGAAGTGATTAGGATCAACACCACCAAATATTATCTCTCCTCCTTCTTGAATCACCAGGAGCACCCTGCTTGAATCCCCAATGATTGGGTCAATATGAGAAAAAAAATCAAGGATGGTAATTATGGATTCTATGAAGTACCACCTAATCCCTCATATTGTAGGAAAATAGGCTAACAAAATGTATGAAGCAATGACTACTCTATACTAGAGTGTCAACAATTCCCAGAAGATTCTCCTGAAGAACAAACTCAACAATACATGGATATCTGACTACTCTAGAGTCTGTACTAGAGTGTGAAAATTTCCTAGAAGGTTCTCTTGAATAAAAACCTCACCAATACATGCATGACTGACATAAACATAGTGATGAGATACCTTATGACACATATCTAAGAGATCAATTCTTTTTTAATGGTATGAATATTAAAGAGAAGTTGTTAGTGCACATTGCACTAATTGGGTTTTTTTCACCCTAGGGAGATTTAGAAAGGTGTATATTCCCACAATCATATTCCAAACCTAAGAGTTTTGATATCCTTGTTCATACCAAAAAGAAAGTTTCAATTGATATAATGAATGACCTATTCAAAACTCAGCAGTCATGCTCTCCAATGTATTTCAAAAAAATATTTCATTTGAAAGGTTTCCATTCACCAATTATTTTACCCTTTGATTTCAAATGTTTTTGGCTAATAAGTTCAATGTCTTATTGCAAGGCTCTGACAAAATGTGATATTCAACCTTAGATAACCTAAGTTTTAACTATTACATTATTGAATCTCTTATATTAATGTTAGGTCTTTTACTATGTCAATCTTTAAATAGAATAACTTGAAGAATGAATTGAATGATCTTAACTCAAACAACTCAAATAACTCAATACTAACTTGAACATGATTTCCAGGTTCTAAAATGGTAGTTCAAAAGGTCTTAGGACTAGGAATCAAATAATATCATATTTTTAAATGTTATGCATGATTTCTAACCATTCTCATTGAGTGACTATGTATTTATGCCTTTTGTGGATGTTAAATTACAACTTGAAAAATACATGTGATTACTGATATTGTCATCTCTAAGTAGATCACAACCAATGACATAACATTAGAGTAATCCAGGGTAGGAGCACGATTTACCTCTTGTTTTTAGGATTTCAACACAAATTATAAGGTGTTGAAAATTATGAAATCCCTTTCTTTACCTAATACCAACATTTAGAATAGTATTGAAATTATACACAAAGGAAAAACATTGGCTAAGATAGCTTGCTTCTTGGCATTATTGTATTGTAAACTGACTGGATGTTACTCTATGTTACAACTATATAATGTTCAAAAGTTCAAAATACTACATTATAATTTTAATTTACAATCACAAACAAGGATAAAAAAATTGTTACTAGTATAGAGTCTAGAAAACATAGTTGAAATAGGCAGTTCTGAAAACCATCACACTAGAATAAATTTTACTTCTTGCAGATACCTGTACTGAGAGCATTTCACAAACAGTCTCTTATGTTTTGTATATATTACTGACAGTTTCCAGGTAACTACCTAGATTAACAATTTGTTAGAAACCTCAAGAAGATGATTGTTTGACAAGAATCATGTAACCTTGTTAGTCTTTCCTAAGCCTACGAAATGGAATGTAGATAAACTCATAAGGATATCAAAACCGACCAAGCAAGGAATTAATTCAGACTATAATTCTATTTAAATAGATGTATAGCATCCAAATTTCAGCTAATTGCCTATTATAGCTCACAACATTATCAAAATTCATTACTGCAAATGGTCTTTCTTCAATAAAAAATATTTTTCCTTGGGAAAGAACCTCGAAGCTAGTCTATTTGCATCAAACACTGAAACCCATCTAATTCTATACATGTGAAGAATAGCTAGGAGGTATAAAATGGAATTCTTAAAATCCACTATAGGAAGAGGACAATGAACAACCTAAACAAATGGTACCCAAGCATTATGTTTATGATTAATCAAGGAATTGATTTACCAAGGGAGTTTGCAAGTTATTTTAAGGCCTCTGGAATTATATGAATCTGGGAAATATGTGAACATTGTTCTCATATTTCAAAGATATACTACATACATCCTAAGCAGACACTTGGGAAACTACGAATAAAGGTGATGAGCACACTTGATCACCAAAAGGATAGCAATGAAGCACTTGAAGTAGGCTTGTGGTGATGAACTCTACCCAATTTACCTTTTCCAACATTAAATTTAAATAAAAATACCAACAGTGGATTATGGGTCTAAAAAGGGGATGAAAATAGAGCTCAACTCATCACAAGCACAAAAATAAATCTGCAATAAGAATGAAGATATTCAAGACCCTTACCAGTCTGAGGTTTTCCATTGGTTGAGAGTGGTTATTGTCTTTAACTATGATAGCTTCAAAACTTCTCACTATAATATTTAATCAAATGGAATACTTGGCATGTGGAATCCGAATGATGATTGGGAAAGAATACTAAAATGCCTAGTTTTGATTGGAAATTGATCGGTAGGATCTATGGAGGATGAGGCTTGTAAGATTGTATATTTAGCTAGCATGAGGTCTTGACACAAATATTTACAGTCTTGTTGCAGCTGCAACATTTTTTCCCAAAAATTCTAAAATTTTGGGACCCTCCTTTACTTTGATTTAGTCAGTTCTTTTCTTGATTTCAGCCTTTTGATTTTTGGTCTATGATTTTCTGAAGCGTCTTCCATCACTGTGGGTTTCTATCAGTCGATCGGTTTCCTCATTCAATGCTTTAAAGAACCCCATATTTATTTGAGTTCATCGTCATTTTGCATATCTTTGAAAGCCTTGTTGAATCGGGAGTTAAGTCACTGAACTCTTCACCGTTGCGGGCAGACCTTTAATTCTACCCTCCGACGTTGCGGACCGTTTCCGGGTGTGGAATTTCCCTTTCGCTCCAATCGTTGCGCATAAATTTCATTTCTTTGACATGTCAAAGAGTTTTTGATTCGTCATCGGACGGGTTTGAAGTCTCCCTCGTCCGATGTTGCGGACAAATCTCTTTTTCAGGCGTCCGCCGTTGCGGATCACTTTGGACTTAGACTTTCTTTTGCGCCCCGATGTGCGTTTCGTTTTCTCTAGGGATTCATATCGGGGCGTTTGGACATCACTTCCTTCCCCATTGCGGGCAGCATCATCCTCTGAGGATTCACCATTGCAGAGGAGTTCGGGTTCTTGGTCATCCGATCAAGGTACCCGCCGATGCCCGATTGCAGTTCACTCGTTTTTTTTTAGCCATGCGGGTGAGTTAGTATTGTGGACCATCCGTCGTTGTGGAAGGCCTGAGGTATTAGCCACCCAACGTAGTTTCATTTCGTGCCTGATTTATATGCTCTCGCACATGTGGCGTTCTTTAATATATACGGTGCGATGGTATGGGTTTTTGTTATTGTTTTTTTTTATTATCGAGCACTGTCGTGGTGAGCTTAACGTTGAGCTGTCGTGCTTCGAAGGAAGAGAAGGTCTAGCTGTCATTATACCAGCTTCCAGGTGGAAGAAGTTTTCCAGCCGTCACCAATTCAGCCGATTCGCCGGATTGCCAGGTAGGTTTATTCCGTCTTTTCCCATCACGTTTGAGCAGTTATTGGTTTTCTCCCATATTTTGAGGTCCACGGTGTTCTCCTTCATCCAGCTAGGATTTAGGCCTGTATGAGTGGGTTTTATCTTGACCTTGGGTAAGGGGGGGGCGTTTTGACCTTTTAATCCGTTTTCTTTTCCGCCTTTTAGTCGCTGCCTCGCGTGCACAAGGGTTGAAGGGTTTAGGCGCAGACGGCCGTTATGCCGTCTGCGCCAAACCTCGCTGCGTGGCCATGATAGACAAGGGGTAGTCAGGTTTCGGGCACTACTTCGGGAGTTTGGTAGACTAATGTTTTCTATGGTGCATTCCTAGCCTATAAACCCTAGCCGTTTCGCTTCCGCATTTTTTCGCAGCATCGACAAGGCAGAAGGTCGGACCTATATTTGGCCGGGAGGAATAGGTTTTGGAAGGGGATTTTTACAGTCAATAGTGTCGCCTTCATGTTTCTAGCCGTGGCTTGCGTTGATTGCGCCATCCTTCGCAGCCTCCTTTTTGGTTTTGGTTGCCTAAAACCCTAGTGGGGTCGAAGGGATGTGTCGCCGGTTATGCTGAGGATAGTGTGGGTCGTGTTTTGATGAGGATACCCTGTGCAGAAATGTGGTTATGCCCCGTCGGGGAGGGTGAGATGTACTATCAGCTTAATGTATTTTTCCACTGCCAGTCGCACGCGTCTCCTTTGTGATGTGTCCGCTGGGATTTATGGCTAAAGTGTTGATTGGCATGAGCTTGATGCTTTTAATCCTTCTCTGTGTTTGCTAGGCAATAGAATGATAATTGAATACTGCACCTGCATATAATTTACAATGTTTTTTCTTCAATGTATCGCTATCATGAGGAAGTGGTAGGTCACATAATAGTGTAGGTTTAATCCTGGCATAAGTACGATTAATAGGCTTGCTCATATAGATCGGATCATAAGATAGTACACCCATAGTCTCAAGGCACTATAAGGTTGAACAATATATGTATTTGTTGCATTGAACATTACCATACTGTGCATAAGATAATGGCACATTGCACGGTACTGCATGCTAGTTTGATTGTTCGGTATGAGAGACTTATGATTTGATTTTATGGATTGGTCACAATTATGATACACTTGAGAAAGGATATATTGCTGCACAATGCTCACAAATTCAAACTGCTTAAATGTCATAATGTTTTTACATTAAAGGAAGAATTTACAATGTCCAAGAGGCAGAAAAGGAAGGCCCCTGCGGTCGAAGAACAAACAGCAATAGAGGTCGTCCCACAGAAGGAGTATATATATGAGGATACCCAATGTATCTCTGGTATTGAGCCTGAGTACAAATGGGGTGAAATATACAGACTGATTTCCCGTAGGGAATTCCTAGACACGGGTCTTGAGGAAGAACCTATTTATGCCAACATTGAAAAATCCGCCATCATGAAGGTGGCTACCAGACCAGAGCTGTTCCCTTGCTCTGATGTGATGAGATGGATTCTACCACACACAAATAACAACACAATGCTGATGGGAAATGTTGAAGGTCAGGGCTATGCTGCATTTAGCCCTGGATATGTGGCATTGGCTTACCACCTGCCAGAGCCCCAAGTCTTCTTGTCAAACGATTGGTTAGATAACCTCAGGATGGATTTAGTGGAAACCCTGAGAAGAATGCTCTTACTAGGAAAGCTTTATAGACACAGAGCAACTGAGGACTATGACACAGCAAGCTTAAGAGCTCCTTACAGGTTTATAGCCTTGATGCTAAACCGGATCTTTGGAAGAGAAAATGGTAGAATCTTCAAATTGGAGTGGATACCTCTTATGTTTCATGTGGCCACAGAAGGAACAATCTTCAACTGGGCCAGCCTAGTATCAAGTAGTCTCTCTTCTTGTGTAGCTGCATCCCTGGGAGGAGGAGAAGCCCAAAAAAAATCTGAGTTCTACATGCGTTCCATTCTGATAGGCTGCATACTATGCCACCAGCCTTTCCCAGGGCTCAAATGTGTTTGGGATAGGGAAAGAATGCCCGTATATGCAGCCTACAAACTACTGGGGGCTCATCAGTACCATAGTTACTACCGAGAGATCTGTGAGCATTTTATTATGCCTCTGCACATGCTTATCTTCCGAAAGGAATGGAACTGCATGTCTAAAGAGGCTATGCAGGTAATAGAGGAATATGGTGATTATTTCTTGACAGAAAACGGGATGTATCTTAGAATGTTTGGTGGATCAAAAACACCTTATCTTCTGCCCAAGTATGCAACGGACTATATAGTCCACAAAGAGGCAGTCAGACAAGTGTTTATTGACGGAGTTGGTCACTTCTTGTTCCAAAAAAAGAAGACTGCCTATCCACCTCTACCATTTAAGCTAGGTAGCTGCAATTTTGCCGATGTGAAGCAAGCTACAGAATTTATAGAGGAACTAGGGAAGTTCCACTTTGGCGAGATGACTTTCAGACGAAATGACACTCATGGCAAAGTGGCTGAGCACTGCAAGAAGCACACGGTGTTTTATGAGTACACCCACCATTTTGATCGAGATGAATCTAATTTTAGGAGTGCACCAAACATGACGGCACTTAGTAGAAGATTCAAACCAAAGCATCCCACCAAGGGCGGAAAAGGGAGTGAGCAGGATAAAGCTGAGCAAGATAAGGCTGAAGAGGTCACCAAAAGGATAAGAGAGGAGGCTCAGAGGCTTGAAAATGAGGCTGCAGAGTGGCTGCAGAAGGGAGAAGAAGAGAAAATGAAAGCTACCCAAGAAGCAGCTGAACAAGCAAAAGAAGCAGCCAGAGAAACAGAAGAAGACGTTAGGCAAGCAGCCGAGGAAGCACAAAGGAAGCTAGATGAAGAGCTTCGAGAGCAGGAAATTGAGAAGATAAATTTGACTCACCAGCAAGCCTCTGAAACACCATCAGGGCAGAGTCAGGGAGAGGAAAACCCTGAGGTGCAGACCCTTCAAGTGCCCACTACCATCACTCCTGCAACCCCTATGCTTCAGCTAGTACCCTTCATCCAGAAAAAAGGGGAAGAGGTCCCTGATTTCAGCACCATATATTATGACAGGGCTACTAAAAGAATAATGAGGAGAACAGAAAGAAAGGTAGAATCAGAAGGAATGACCAGCAAGATGATCATAGATAAAGCTATGATGGTGGGGACAGACGTAGATCCAAGGTTTACTATAAGGGCTGGGACTGCAGCAATACATGCTTCAGAGGATAACATAGACAGGATGATGATTGAAATAGAGTCATCCAAGAAGACTTCCTCTCAGCTTAAGGACACCCTGAGAAAAGAGAGAGAAGAAGGAAATAAACTTAAGAGAAAATATGAACATGTGCTAAAAGAAATGGAGGCCACAAAGGGACAAATCCATGCCCTCCAGATAGAAGCGCAGGTCAAAGGAACAACACAAGAGGCTCTAGAAAACACACAGCAGGAAGTGCAAGATCTCAAGAATGAGAAAGAGTAGTTGAGGGAAAAAGTGGAAGAGATGGAGGCGCAACAGACTGTCATTTATGAGTCCAATGCCTCATACACCCAGGAACTGCAAGCAAAACTGGCATCTCTGACTACTGAACTAGAAGCAGCAAAGGAACAACAGGTCGATCTACAGCCGATTAAAGAACACATCCTGGCTCAGAAGGCTAAAGTGCTACACCTGCAAACTTCCCTGGAGGAAGAAAGACGCCAGGTCCTCCAGATTAATAGCCGACTGGAAGAACTCTTGGACACCACTTCTTATTTTGTTGACAGGTCCCAAGACATTCTCAAAGCACTGACTACAAGGATATCAAGGGTGGAGAATGATGAAGAAGTCCCAGTAGAACTACCATCCAAGGATAAACAAGCCCTTAAACGGGACCACGATCTGATAGAATTCGCTATCAATACTGCAAAAGACTTCCAGAAAACAGTCAAGAAGACAAAAGGAGCCTGCACAGAATTCTTCAGGAGAGCCCTGGTTACCTATAACCGATGTCAGGTAGAGGCCGAGCAGAGACTATATGAGTTCCCTGATCATGATGCATTTGTAGAAATATTGCGGAAAAGAAAACAAGATGAAGAAGCCAGAGTACAACACATCAAAGCCATTAATGACCAAATTCTGAAAGATGAAATAGGCCACACAGCCGTTAGTGTGCAGCTCTTAGAAGAACAGGTGCGATTGAACACAGCCAGGGTAGAGGCCATAAAAAACCAGGCTGACAAGTTCAAGCTAAACATTCAGTTTTTAGAACCTAGCTCGTTTGAAGGTCTCGTTGCTGAAGCAGGAGCGTGGAAGAAATTCTTGGAGAACCAAGCGGGACCCTCCTCATAAGAGGACCGGTCAATTTTGTTGTAATTTAATAAATTGTAAAAGGATTTTGGAAAAAAAATGAAACGTTGGGAAGACAAAAGGGTTGGGAAGTCCAAAGGACACTTTGGGCAGCCCAACCAATTTTGTTTTTTGTATAAAAGTAGGAAGGGTAGATGAGAAAAGGGATTTTTCCCAGTAAGACTGGAGGACATATTGTAAGAAGAACTACTTCCTTTTGCAATAAAATATTTTAGTTTGCCTGTTGGAGAAAGAGATGTGAAGTTTCCAAATGTTATACATGGATGGTAGAAAGATGAACTACTTTATTTTTCAGCTTATGTCCATGAATCGTGAGATCGTTCTAACCTTATGACCTATGTCTTGTTGAATGATTTCTGATTTAATTTGTGGGAAATTCACCTAGAGTAATGTATGTGGCTCATATAACAATTGGCTATCTGATTGTTAGAATATTTTCTTGTTCATGCATTGTAAACATAAATATCAGCTACCTGTAATTTTGTTTATCATACATGGAAATAATACATTACTCACAAATAATCATTCTTCTGGCTCCCCGGGGATAGATAGTTAGGTGTTTAGACAGTTAGTTGTTTTACTGCATGGTTACATATGTGGTTTAGATGTGGGTGAACCCAAGACGAGAGGCAAGAACCTGAGCAGCACATTTTGTTGTTCCTTGCATATTTATCACCCTACATGTTAAGATAGGCATGTGCATTGCATACATTAAGTCAAAAAATACAAATTCCGGTGGACTGGGCCGCAACCAGTAAACCCTCGTTGTTACTTTGACCTATGGTGGCCGGACCGTAAACCGGACAGATTCCCTATACCAAACAGTCAACGGGCTAGTTGGGAACGTTGATTGGGGAGAATCCCTTACTGTTGCCGCCTGCAAATTCCCAGGCCTCAACAGCTTTTGGCGCTAGAAGGAGGGCCACCAGTATAAGCTAGCTGTGGAGCTTATTTTCCTGAGACTATCCTACCAGCAGAGGTTTGAAGCTTTCAACCTGACCCAAGTACTCACAGTTTCTGTTATTCTCCTTGTGGCTTATCTATTTACCTTTGCTCATGGCTAGTAATCAACCCAATCCTTTGCCGACATGGAGAGCTAGGTCACCTCTGAACCTAACTCCTCCTTTGCATAACTTACCTCAAGCATTTGACAAACTCTTACTGAATTTTGACCCTGTGGAAAAAATTGTTGTAGAGGATCACCTCCAAATTTTTTACCTAGCATTAGAAGGGCTAGGGGATGGGGAGTATGAAGATGTGGTCTGCAGATTGTTCCCACACACTGTGAAAGGAGAAGCAGCATCTTGGTATTTCAGTCTGCCTGCTAATTCCATTCCTAATTGGGACACTTTTGAAAGGGTTTTCAGAGGTAAATATACAACTCAGAAGACGCATGCCTCGTTGATGAAAGGGCTTGGTTTGTTAAAAAAAGAGAGGAATGAAAAGGTACATAGTTTCACTCAGAGATTTTCATTGTACATAAAAAAAAAATCTACTGTTAATAGACCTTTAGACAAAGTTCTAATTGAGTATTATACCTCAGCCCTAGGTCCTGAGTTGGCCATGTTTTCCAAGATGAAACTCAAGCCCACGCTGGCAGAAACCTATCAAGAGGCTGAGAGAGTAGAGGCTGAAAGTGAGAGTATAGAGGACTATCCTGACTCACTTGAAGATAAGATCACTATAAGAAGAGGCTCATTGCTGTTTGAATCTAGAGAGGATCAACCACGTAATTCTCATGAAATGATGAAAGCGCTTCAGAAAATGTCCAACCGAATTGTAGATCTAGAAAGGAAGAGGGACATTCAGAAAACCAATAAGCCACACTATCCAAATAGGGAAGATAACAGCCAATGGCAAGTCCCACCTCCTAATTTGGCATCAATAAACATAACAAAAATAGGAGGAGATAATTTCTGTACCTTTCATCAACAACCTCATTCTGAGAAGAAGTGTCCTCAATGGTTACATTCAATGACATTGGTGATGAATAAGTTGTTGGACCCAGAATTGACTAGGGACAGTGGTGAGGAAGAAAAAGAGAAACAGATTATAGTAAAACCAGATGATGATGATATGTTTTCATGGAATGCTATTTCGTTGTTTAACATGGAAGAAGGCGTTCTCGAGGCTCAATATACTCTTACAACCACCGAAATTGAAAACCTGGCCATTAAGAACAATGCAAGAATCTCAAAGTTTCAAGATTTGCAAGAGGAAGTAAAGGGGCAGGCTGATGTGGAGGCTAAAGATAACATACCTAAGGATATTCATGGCAAACAGAAAACAAAGCCACTGATTGAACTTGCCAAACCGGTGGAAGATGGTGAGGAAAGAAAAGCTGGTAGACTTAAAGAGGAGCTGCCCATAAAGAACCAACATGTGGAAGAAAAGATTGAATTGATTAAGACAAAGAAAACCAGAGCTCCACCTTTCCTTGTGACCCTTGAAATTCTTAATCATAAGGTGCATAATTGTTTGGTGGATTCTGGATCATCCATGAATGTTATGCCTCTGGTAGTTTGCAGAAAACTTAATGGACAGATAAAGCCTACTCTTTGGGATGTCACTTAACTTGACAAAACTAGTGTCAAAGTAGTAGGAGAGATGGAAAACGTGATGATTCAGTTGTCTGCAAATAAAAGGATATGCCATTACATTGACATCGTAGTAGCAGACATACCTGATGGTTATGGGATGATCCTGAACCGAGACTGGATAGCAAGACTAAATGGATACTTTGCTTCAGATTGGTCTCATTTGTGGTTACCTCAGAAGGGCAGCCCGAACCTGATTAATATTATAAGAGATCCCTATATGAAGCACAATGTCACTAAGCTAGGGGAAGAAAATGAATTTGCTGATTCTGTTTTAGGAAACTATCTTACTGAGCTTAAGCTAGAGCATCATTTATCAAAAAAGGCCAATCCTGTGACGGACACTCAGCCTGAGCTCCTTCAGCTTCCTCAGGCTGAAAGAAATGACTGCAGGATCTTGGATATGGGTTCTATTTCAATAACAACACAGTTGGACCATGGTTAGGCAATCCATGTCTAAATCCAGCTCATTCCTCAGTTTTTAGATTTATAAATTTTCGGGAATGGGCAAAATTTTTGTTTTTCTTTTGTACATAAATAAATTGCTTTGTTGCTTATGTTGTTTCTTTGTTTTAATGCTTTGATGTCTTCCTTCTTTTGATTTCGTGCTATGCTGCTTTGTTGTGTATAGTTTTGATAGTTTCCCTTTGATTTGAATAAGAGGCAAACTTTTGGTTGCAAAGAGAGCATCAGGGTTCTTTATTAACTAAAATCTTGAGTGAAAGACTGTGTGTAAAAGCATAGAATGTCTTTTAGTAACTGCATTCCTAACTGACAGAGCATTCATTTGAGGCCTTACTTAATCCCTATAAATAACTCAGAAGTGAAAAGGTCTGAAATACTATTTGGGGGCTCCATCCACTTCACATCTTAAATACCCAAGGGAGTGATAGCAAAAGACCCATGGAAAGGAAGCAGGGTGGAATAGTTTATCATATACAAATGGTCCCATGCCATAAATTAAGAACGGGCTAAAATATATTAAGAGTCAAAGCTCCTGAAAGAAACCAGACATATCAAAGCAAAGCTCGAAAAAGCGTCAATCTCAAAGCATAAAGTACCAAATGGCCACAAGATCCTCTCCGTCCGTGAATTGAAGTATGAAATATATCATTCACACAAAAGGACACTATGGGATAGAGGATCCTGAATTAAAATTCAGTAAGAAAGGCCTGCAGGAGGACTCATATCAAATGAACTAAAGTTCTAAAGGCACAAAAGTGCAAATTGGCATGGGAATGAGGAACAAAAGGGTAATACTGTTCACTATCTGTCACAATCCTGTGGTGTCCAAACTGTAACCACCAAAGGGCAGGTGAATAAACCTCATCCATTTGGCCTCAAGGGAGTTATTCAGACTGGAAACACTACTGATGTTACCTTTTCCCGAGAAAATGGGCTTCTTATAAGTAATTTGATGCATAATCCGGTTGGCTTAGGAATGTAGGCAGCTAAAAGATTTCAGTTTTGGTCATGCAGTTGTAAGCTTAGAAAGAAAGTTAATTCAAAGATCTAGGGTTCACCAGGTAGTCGCCAATTGTTGCAGCTGCAACATTTTTTCCCAAAAATTCTAAAATTTTGGGACCCTCCTTTACTTTGATTTAGTCGGTTCTTTTCTTGATTTCAGCCTTTTGATTTTTGTTCTATGATTTGCTGAAGCGTCTTCCATCACTGTGGGTTGCTGTCAGTCGATCGGTTTTCCTCATTCAATGCTTTAAAGAACCCCATATTTATTTGAGTTCATCGTCGTTTTGCATATCTTTGAAAGCCTTGTTGAATCGGGAGTTAAGTCACTGAACTCTTCGTCGTTGTGGGCAGACCTTTAATTCTACCCTCCGACGTTGCGGACTATTTCCGGGTGTGGACTTTCCCTTTCGCTCCGACCGTTGCACATAAATTTCATTTCTTTGACATGTCGAAGGGTTTTTGATTCGTCATCGGATGAGTTTGAAGTCTCCCTCGTCCGATGTTGTGGACAAATCTCTTTTTCGGGCGTCTGCCATTGCGGATCACTTTGGACTTAGACTTTCTTTTGTGCCCCGATGTGCATTTTGTTTTCTCCTGGGCTTCGTATCGGGGCGTTTGGACATCACTTCCTTCCCCATTGCGGGCGGCATCATGCTTTGAGGATTCACCGTTGCGGAGGAGTTCGGGTTCTTGGTCATTCGATTAAGGTACCCACCAACGCCCGATTGTAGTTCACTCATTTTTTTTAGCCATGCGGGTGAGTTAGTATTGTGGACCATTCGCCATTGCGGAAGGCCTAAGGTATTAGCCGCCCGACGCAGTTTCATTTCGCGCCCAATTTATATGCTCTCACACGTGTGGCATTCTTTAATATATACGGTGCGATGGTATGGGTTTTTGTTATTGTTTTTTTTATTATTAAGCACTGTCGTGGTGAGCTTAGCGTTGAGCTGTCGTGCTTCAAAGGGAGAGAAGGTCTAGCTGTCGTTATACCAGCTTCCAGGTGGAAGAAGTATTCCATCCGTCACCAATTCAGCCGATTCGCCGGATTGCCAGGTAGGTTTATTCCGTCTTTTCCCATCACGTTTGAGCGGTTATTGGTTTTCTCCCATATTTTGAGGTCCCCAGTGTTCTCCTTCATCCATCTAGGATTTAGGCCTGTATGAGTGGGTTTTATCTTGACCTTGGGTAAGGGGGGGGGCGTTTTGACCTTTTAAGCCGTTTGCTTTTCCACCTTTTAGTCGCTGCCTCGCGCGCACAAGGGTTGAAGGGTTTAGGCGCAGACGGCCATTACGCCGTATGTGCCAAACCTCATTGCGCAGCCATGATAGACAAGGGGTAGTCAGGTTTCGGGCACTGCTTGGGGAGTTTGGTAGACTATTGTTTTCCATGGTGCATTCCCAGCCTGTAAACCCTAGCCATTTCTCTTCCGCGTTTTTCCGCAGCATCGATGAGGCAGAAGGTTGGAACTATATTTGGCCGGGAGGAATAGGTTTTGGAAGGGGATTTTTACAGTCGATAGTGTCGCCTTTGCATTTCTAGCCGCAGCCTGTGTTGATTGCGCCATCCTTCGCAGCCTCCTTTTTGGTTTTGGTCGCCTAAAACCCTAGTGGGGTCGAAGGGATGTGTCGCCGGTTATGCTGAGGATAGCGTGGGTCGTGTTTTGATGAGGATACCCTGTGCAAAAATGTGGTTACGCCTCGTCGAGGAGGGCGAGATGTACTATCAGCTTAATGTATTTTTATGCTGCCAGTTGCATGCGTCTCCTTTGTGATGTGTCCGCTGGGATTTATGGCTAAAGTGTTGATTGGAATGAGCTTGATGCTTTTAATCCTTCAGAATGATAATTGAATACTGCACCTGCATATAATTTACGATGATTTTGCTTCAATGTATCGCTATCATGAGGAAGTGGCAGGTCACATAATAGTGTAGGTTTAATCCTGGCATAAGTATGATTGATATGCTTGCTCATATAGATCGGATCATAATATAGTACACCCATAGTCTCAAATCACTATAAAGTTGAACAATATATGTATTTGTTGCATTGAACATTACCATACTGTGCATAAGATAATGGCACATTGCACGGTACTGCATGCTAGTTTGATTGTTCAGTATGAGAGACTTATGATTTGATTTTATGGACTGGTCACAATTATGATACACTTGAGAAAGGATATATTGCTGCACAATGCTCACAAATTCAAACTGCTTAAATGTCATAATGTTTTTACATTACAGGAAGAATTTACAATGTCCAAGAGGCAGAAAAGGAAGGCCCCTACGGTCGAAGAACAAACAGCAATAGAGGTCATCCCACAGAAGGAGTATATATATGAGGATACCCAATGTATCTCTTGTATTGAGCCTGAGTACAAATGGGGTGAAATATACAGACTGATTTCCCGTAGGGAATTCCCAGACACGGGTCTTGAGGAAGAACCTATTTACGCCAACATTGAAAAATCCGCCATCATAAAGGTGGCTACCAGACCAGAGCTGTTCCCTTGCTCTGATGTGATGAGATGGATTCTACCACACACAAATAACAACACAATGCTGATGGGAAATGTTGAAGGTCAGGGCTATGCTGCATTTAGCCCTGGATATGTGGCATTGGCTTACCACCTGCCAGAGCCCCAAGTCTTCCTATCAAACGATTGGTTAGATAACCTCAGGATGGATTTAGTGGAAACCCTAAGAAGAATGCTCTTACCAGGAAAGCTTTATAGACACAGAGCAAATGAGGACTATGACATAGCGAGCTTAAGAGCTCCTTACAGGTTTATAACCTTGATGCTAAACTGGATCTTTGGAAGAGCAAATGGTAGAATCTTCAAATTGGAGTGGATACCTCTTATGTTTCATGTGGCCACAGAAGGAACAATCTTCAACTGGGCCAACCTAGTATCAAGTAGTCTCTCTTCTTGTGTAGTTGCAGCCCTCGGAGGAGGAGAAGCCCAAAAAAAATCTGAGTTCTACATGAGTTCCATTCTGATAGACTGCATACTATGCCACCAGCCTTTCCCGGGGCTCAAATGTGTTTGGGATAGGGAAAGAATGCCCGTATATGCAGCCTACAAACTACTGGGGGCTCATCAATACCACAGTTACTAATGAGAGATCTGTGAGCATTTTATTATGCCTCTACACATGCTTATCTTCTGAAAGGAATGTAACTGCATGTCTGAAGAGGCTATGCAGGTAATAGAGGAATATGGTGATTATTTCTTGACAGAAAACGGGATGTATCTTAGAATGTTTGGTGGATCAAAAACACCTTATCTGCTGCCCAAGTATGCAATGGACTATATAGTCCACAAAGAGGCAGTCAGACAAGTGTTTATTAATGGATTTGGTCACTTCTTGTTCCAAAAAAAGAAGACTGCCTATCCACCTCTACCATTTAAGCTAGGCAGCTGTAGTTTCACCAATGTGAAGCAAGCTGGAGAATTTATAGAGGAACTAGGGAAGTTCCACTTTGGTGAGATGACTTTTAGACGAAATGACACTCATGGCAGAGTGGCTGAGCACTGCAAGAAGCACAAGGTGTTTTACGAGTACACCCACCATTTTGATCGAGATGAATCTGTTTTCAGGAGTGCACCAAACATGACGGCACTTAGTAGAAGATTCAAACCAAAGCATCCCACCAAGGGCGGAAAAGGGAGTGAGCAGGATAAAGCTGAGCAATTTAAGGCTGAAGAGGTCACCAAAATGATAAGAGAGGAGGCTCAGAGGCTTGAAAATGAGGCTGCAGAGTGGCTACAGAAGGGAGAATAAGAGAAAATGAAAGCTACCCAAGAAGCAGTTAAACAAGCAAAAGAAGCAGCCAGAGAAACAGAAGAAGCTGCTAGGCAAGCAGTCGAGGAAGCACAAAGGAAGCTAGATGAAGAGCTTCAAGAGTAGGAAACTGAGAAGATAAAGTTGACTCAGCAGCAAGCTTCTGAAACACCATCAGGGCAGAGTCAGGGAGAGGAAAACTCTGAGGTGCAGACCCTTCAAGTGCCCACTACCATCGCTCCTGCAACCCCTATGCTTCAGCTAGTACCCTTCATCCAGAAAAAAGGGGAAGAGGTCCCTGATTTCAGCACCGCATATTATGACAGGGCTACTAAAAGAATAATGAGGAGAACAGAAAGAAAGGTAGAAGCAGAAGGAATGACAAGCAAGATGATCACAGATAAAGCTATGATGGTGGGGACAGACGTAGATCCAAGGTTTACTATAAGGGCCGGGACTCCAGCAATACATGCTTCAAAGGATAACATAGATAGGATGATGATTGAAATAGAGTCATCCAAGAAGACTTCCTCTCAGCTTAAGGACACCCTGAGAAAAGAGAGAGAAGAAGGCAATAAACTTAAGAGAAAATATGAACATGTGCTGAAAGAAATGGAGGCCACAAAGGGAGAAATCCATGCCCTCCAGATAGAAGCGCGGGTCAAAGGAACAACACAAGAGGCTCTAGAAAATGCACAGCAGGAAGTGCAAGATCTCAAGAATGAGAAAGAGCAGTTGAGGGAAAAAGTGGAAGAGCTGGAGGCACAGGAGACTGTCATTTATGAGTCCAATGCCTCATACACCCCGGAACTGCAAGCAAAACTGGCATCTCTAACTGCTGAACTGGAAGTAGCAAAGGAACAGCAGGTCGATCTATAGCCGATTAAAGAACACATCCTGGCTCAGAAGGCTAAAGTGCTACACCTACAAACTACCCTGGAGGAAGAAAGACGCCAGGTCCTCCAGATTGATAGCCAACTGGAAGAACTCTTGGACACCACTTCTTATTTTGTTGACAGGTCCCAAGACATTCTTGAAGCACTGAATACAAGGATAGCAAGGGTGGAGAATGATGAAGAAGTCCCAGCAGAACTACCATCCAAGGATAAACATGCCCTTAAATGGGACCACGATCTGATAGAATTTGCTATCAATACTGCAGAAGACTTCCAGAAAACAGTCAAGAAGACAAAAGGAGCCTGCACAGAATTCTTCAGGAGAGCCCTGGTTACCTACAACCGATGTCAGGTAGAGGCCGAGCAGAGACTATATGAGTTCCCTGATCATGATGCATTTGTAGAAATATTGCGGAAAAGACAACAAGATGAAGAAGCCAGAATACAACGCATCAAAGCCATTAATGACCAAATTCTGAAAGATGAAATAGGCCACACAGCCGTTAGTGTGCAGCTCTTGGAAGAACAGGTGCGATTGAACACAGCCAGGGTAGAGGCCATAAAAAACCAGGCTGACAAGTTCGAGCTAAACATTCAGTTTTTAGAACCTAGCTCGTTTGAAGGTCTCACTGCTGAAGCAGCAGCGTGGAAGAAATTCTTGGAGAACCAAGCGGGACCCTCCTCATAAGACGACCGGTCAATTTTGTTGTAATTTAATAAATTGTAAAAGGATTTGGGAAAAAAAATGAAACGTTGGGAAGACAAAAGGGTTGGGAAGTCCAAAGGACACTTTGGGCAGCCCAGCCAATTTTTTTTTTTGTATAAAAGTAGGAAGGGTAGATGAGAAAAGGGCTTTTTCCTAGTAAGACTGGAGGACATATTGTAAGAAGAACTACTTCCTTTTGCAATAAAATATTTTAGTTTGCCTGTTGGAGAAAGAGATGTGAAGTTTCCAAATGTTATACATGGATGGCAGAAAGATGAACTACTTTATTTTTCAGCTTGTGTCCATGAATCGTGAGATCGTTCTAACCTTATGACCTATGTCTTGTTGAATGATTTCTGATTTAATTTGTGGGAAATTCACCCAGAGTAATGTATGTGGCTCATATAACAATTGGATATCTGATTGTTAGAATATTTTCTTGTTCATGCATTGTAAACATAAATATCAGCTACCTGTAATTTTGTTTATCATACATGGAAATAATACATTACTCACAAATAATCATTCTTCTGGCTCCCCGGGGATAGATAGTTAGGTGTTTAGATAGTTAGTTGTTTTACTGCATGGTTACATATGTGGTTTAGATGTGGGTGAACCCAAGATGAGAGGTAAGAACCTGCGCAGCACATTGTGTTGTTCCTTGCATCTTTATCACCCTACCTGTAAAGATAGGCACGTGCATTGCATACATTAAGTCAAAAAATACAAATTCCGGTGGACCGGGCTGCAACCGGTAAACCCTCATTGTTACTTTGACCTACGGTGGCCGGACCGTAAACCGGATGGATTCCCTATACCAAACAGTCAATGGGCTAGTTGGGAACGTTGATTGGGGAGAATCCCTTACTGTTGCCGCCTGCAAATTCCCAGGCCTCAACAAGTCTGAAGCATAAAATATCGAAGTTTTGTAGGGGTTATAATATTATAGTTTAATCAATCTTGTAGTATTCATGAAAACTCATTTCAAGGCTTGAGTCCCTTCAATTCATTCAATTGGGCCATTCGGTTCATAGGTTTTTCATTGGATGGACCATGAGTGAGGTGAACAACCAAATTCCTTTGACCATGCATACAAACTGTAACCCTAATAAGAGAGTGATATGAGACTGAAGAGAACTTGCATATAGGAAATTAAGAGTACAGTTTCTAGCATAAATGAAAGATACAATAGAGGAAACTCAAGGTCCTACCTTGAAGCTTCATATGCATGACTAACCGCTCAATAACTTGAAATGATGTTTGTTAATTAAATAACTAGTAAAGAATCACTTCCTAATCAAGCATACCAATAATACCTTTGAAACAAGTAGGGCACATACTCAGTATAGTCTTTACATACAAACACGTATTGTCAAAAATATTAAGTTTGGACTAACAAGCACACGATTTACATATACATCTAGACAAAGTAGTTTCATAGTGTTTGAGAGGGTATTCAAAAAATGGATTGAAATGCTACATGAGAGGTAGATGGCTATAGCCAAGCGTAGAGGTTGGGAAAGCTAATAGAATGGTATCCTACTCAGAGAGTCTACAATGGCATGCAAATGGTAGGTCTCAATGTTGAGACTACTAATTAAGATAAATGAAGATAAGGAAATGGCAGATCTCAAGGAATATAAAGGCACTTAATATGTTAATTTATGTTAATTTAGCACTTCCGTTTCTATGTTGGTACCAAAGCCATTATAGCTAATAAGTTTTTCCCTTAAATTTCCATTTGATGCTAAGCTTAATTTATTGACTTTTAAATTAATTCTAATTAATTATATTTATGTTTGTAGTATTACCACGGTTGGAAACCTATGTAAAGTGGATAAAACTTAGACCTGGGAACTTTTTATAATAAGCATTAGTAGTAAAGAATGATATCTAGAAAGTCTTATATGACTTTGAGCTTGTTCAGGGCAGAGTTTGTGGATATTAGAGAAGTAAATCTATGTCTATGGGAAGTATGGTGTAATGAACAACAATAATGACCCTAAATATCGATGTTTTTGGGCACATACTGGTCCTTAAAATTATTTCTCAGCCCTATTTGACCTCCTAGTGAGCGGTAATCCAGTTTTTGGGAAGATGAATTGATGGGAATGGATCTAAAACTTGAAATATAGGGAAAATTAATGGGTATAACACAACAATAGGTTTCAAAATACCATGTTTGGGTGAGATATGTGTAAAGAACAATAATGTAAAAGTGTCCTTGGGCATATTGTAGCCACAAAGAACTATCTCTTGGTGTCAAATCAACAGTAGCACTTCAACATTATCATTTATAGGAAGCTCACATGGGATATTATGTTGCTTTTCAAACACTGTAGGGTGAATGTTTTAGAGGCATTGGCCCTACTTGCCTGTCTTCACTTTTAGTGAGGGCTAATCCACCTTTGAATCATGTTTCAAGAGTTTTGTGCACCTCTCCTAGCATAATGAAGGTACAATTTAGGATAAAAAGCTCATCAGTGAAGAAGTATGGCAACATTGATGTGTTATAAAGGATCCTCTATATATCACATGAGTCTTAAAAATGTTTATCCAATCCACATAAGTCATCCTTAGAGGAATCCAATTCCATTTACGAGGTATTTCAACTATGTCTACATAGGATTGAGGACACCATTGAAAGTCTTCTTTTAGCAAGCGCTCGGCCTTGGAGGATACTTTTCACTAAACGAAGGCCTTGTTTCTATATTAATTGAGTATTGGATCACTCCATTAGATATATAGAGACCGATATCTCTTAGAAGTTGTTTTTTTTGTTGTTATATGAATATTATTGGAGGGGCATCTTTCTTGAAGGTGACTTAGGGGAGACACAACATAATTTTAGGTTTCCTTCCAGTTTGGATAGGCCTTCTCTTGGACCCTTTTGTGAATAAGGTGAAACATTTCATCTTATGGGATTTTGGAGGTTGGGGTTTGCTTCTACTTGTCATCATCCATCATTGCTTTATGGAGGATGCGGGTACAAGTGGAAGATATCATGGTGTAATTTGAAATGAAAAAATAAGTCCTTATTTATAATTTAGATTTAAAATAAAAGAAAGAAAACATGACTCACCCATAAAGAAAATAGTGTTCCCTCTTATGATCCTTCAATTAAATGTCATGCACATGCTTATAAGTTTTACTTGGATGATTCAATGTTCAAAAAATATGGCGAATGAGTAAAATGTAATTCATAGCCATATGTCCGACAACAAATGGCCATTTCCCATATATTTTCATGTACATATGGAATTCATAGCTATATGGAATTGGTAAAGTATTACCAAGGGGCCAGTTATCCTAATAAATCAAACTATTTAAGTTAATTGTTTAGATCAGATAGAACAAAGTTTGCCTCAATGTATGGTAATCATCATCATCAACTAAATGTATGTGTGTGCACATGCATAAATACCCAATATGCAACTCAATCAAACAAAAGAAAACATAATTATACCTTGATTTGTGGACCTTCACACTATCTTCTTATGCTTTACCTTTAAAAACATCATTCAACATACTTCATATTTTATCTTGTTGCAATAGTTTCATGTTAGGACCCATCAAATAAATTTATGTTTGTTTATGAAAATAACAAAACCAATCTAAATAAATACAATTATATTACAATGTAAATTACAATACTATTCAACTATTCAAGTAAATTAATTGTTAAGAATAGATCACCTGATAAAACATGGATAACCAAAAACACTATGTATATAAGGTTATCAATCTCATCAAAACACCATTTCTTTCCTCTTAACTATGGAAATGTTTATCAACGCTATTTGTAACAAGTTCCACTGGAGGAGTCAAATAGAAATAGTGAAAATTATACACTAAAATTATAGAAATAGATGTTTTTTAATGTATTCTTCCTTACCATTCATTGAGCTCCTCTCTGTTTCGAGAATAATTTAATATTGTCTACTAAACAGGACCAACCACGTGAAGGTGGAAGCTCTTATGGCTCTATTGAGGCCTGGAAAATCGCAGGTAACAACAGTTAGGGATTCTCCCCCGTAAACATTCCCAACTAGCCTGTTACTATTTGGTATGGGGAATCCATCCGGTTTACGGTCCGACTACCGTAGGTCAAGTAACAAAATAAAGGTTTTATTGGTTACGGCCCGGTCCACTGTGTATATTTTAGTTTTTTGAATTTAAGTATGATGTGCAAGTGCCTATCTAAGAATGCAGATTGATAGAGAATATGAGGAGTGGTCACAATGTGATGCGCAGGTTCTTACCTCTCGTCTTAACTCTCTTGCATATAAATCACACACAGCAAGAAAACTAAACTAACTATCTAACCTATCCCTAGGCAGCAAAATTATCATTATCAATGAGTAATGTATTTCTGCGCATGCATTAAGAAAAATCACAGATAGTTGTTACTTATTTTAGAACACATGAACATTAATAGAAGAATGAACAACCATGACAGCTTATTGTTTATAAAAAGCCTTCATTACTCACAATGGAAATTTCATAGAATAAACTAGAGTGCATTCATAACATGAATATAGGCCCAAAGAGTTAGAACGATCTCACAGTTAATGAACATATAGCTGAAAACGAAATAGTTCACATTCAACAGATCCATAGCACAACATTTGAAACATTCCACCAGGATTTATCCAATAGGAAACTTGTAATTCTTTACTGCAAAAGGAAATAGTTCTTCTTACACCATGCTCTCACAAATCTATCTCGGAAAAAGTACTCTTCTACATCTAACTCTCCTATATTTATACAAAACAACAAAAACTTTGGGCTTCCCTCCGGTGACCTTTGGGCTCCCCCAACCATTTAAATCCACAATTTTGTCTTTCAGTGAGTGATGTACAACACGTTATATTTAATTAAAATTTAATAGCACTTTTATAAAGAGGGACCAGCTTAGTCACTGATGAAATTTTTCCAAGCCTAGGCCTCTGCTGCTATTGATTCTGCTCAGTCATCCATTGGTCTTTTTTAGACCATGTTGATCTCATACCTTCACTTTCTTCTTCTTTTCTCTATCTCTGCTTATTCATTCTTCAACCTCTTACTTCCTTGCTGCCTCCTTTAGCCACCTCTCTTCTACTTTGTCTTTTAGAGATATCTTCTTTGTAGCAATCACTCTGTCATAAACATAGTAGGTTTTTAGACCATTTAGCTTTTAAAAAAATAGCACAAAATTGTATCAGTACATGTATTCTGTAAAATGAATTATAAACAGTATCAATGCATAAAAATATAAGGCAAAGAAAATCCTGCAAGCTGGGTCTAAAATTCTCTAAGTCCCCTGTCCAACTAAAATCACAATCCTGATAGAACAGACTCTTTATCTCAATCCAGGCCGTATTTGAACTAACTCAAAACCCTCTAATGAAAACATGAAGTAAAACTATGTAACTGCCACTCCTCAAAACACCAAACCTTAAACAATGCTCTTCCTATTAGAAAAAATCCTGACTCGACCAGCACTCATGGGAAATCTCCACCATTCCAAAAAATAGAGTAAAAGCACACCAAAATCGACGGGAAAACCCTATCGGTAGTTGGAAGAAAAAGACATTAAGCATCGGGCAAATAATCCACTAAACAGCCACAACTGCGGGTGACAAACCAACTACGGGTCCCGGTAATCATGAAACCATTGGCGATTGAAAGCTTTAACTACTAAATATTGGTGACTCAAAGCTCAAAAGTGCCGCCGTGTCTGCAACACAAAGGACTAGTCTTCCGATCAATCATCAACACCGTTTCGATAGAGAAAACAAAAACATCGCAAAGTAAAAAGTTTGATCAATAAAACCAAGGCATCGAGCGGAAAACTCACATCAACGGGAGGAAGCACTATATACTGGATGGTTAGTTCACTAAGGAGCCACAACGGTGGAAGTCATATCGACTAAGGGTTTCGCAGCAATAGAAAACATCGATGATCAGAAGAACTAAGAACTACGGATTGACGAGTTTAGAACTAAGCATCTCTGTAGTGTTGGTGAGAGAAACAATAAGGCCTCTGAAATGGCGAGCGTCACTTGAGACTAGAACTCCAACTATTTGTCAAAAACATTTCGATAGTGAAAACAAAAAATCATCTCAAAGAAAAAGGTTTGAACCAATAAAACCATGGAATTGGCGAAAGTAAAAACTATCCATCAGCCCGTTCTCTATTTGTCCTCTAAAATGGCAGTGATATAGAAGGATAATGCTTCAACCATGATAAAATAAAATCACCGACAGTCCAAAAAACAAATAAGATAAAAGCACATCAGTGAAAATAAGAACTGTCCATTGGGACGTTCATTACTTACCCTCTGCAACGACGACTGTGTAGAGAACTACCGCCCCAATTCACACATAAATAAACTTTCGATAGCGATAAAGGAAATCATTTTCAAATCAAAAGGAAATCACTTTCAAATAAAAACTTTAAACTCCATAGTCAAAAGCATCAACTAGACAAGACGTATCATTCAACTTCTGAAATGAAGGAAACAATTGGCCTCAATTCAAACTCAACAAAATCCATATTTGTAGCAGAGGAAAACAGAGTTCAAGAATCCAAAGCAATCCCAAGCAAGATAAAAACCAAAAGAGGAGGGTCCAATTTTTTTTTAAAATTTGGGAAAAAGTTGCAGCTGCAACAATTGGCGACTACCTGGTGAACCCAGATCTCTGGACAATTTCTTCCTTAAGTAACAGACTATTTGACAATATATGTATGGATTTCCAAAATGGCACATATGTACTTTAATCATTGATGATAGTCCAATTTAGGGATAATGGGAACCAATATTTCAAAGTCAAGATAACTCTTTTGAGGTCAGGAATATGAGTTTCATTTTTTACCTCTGTCTTCGGGTAGCTCCCAGCTTGGACACCACAGGATTGTAACATATGGTAAACAAAAATATTCATTTGTTCCTCATTCCCATGCCATTTTGCACTTTTGTGCTTCTGGACTTTTTGTCCTTTTTGAGTCCTCCTGCATGCCTTTCTTTCTGAATTTTTTATTCAGGCTCCTCTATCCATAGTGTCCTTTTGTGTGAGAGATGTATTTAGCTCACAGACGGAGAAGAACTTTGGTAATTTTGTACTCATATGGTTCAATACTTTATTTTGATACATATTTCTTTCTTATGATATTTTGACTCTTATTTTCCTTTTTCGCTTTCAATTCTTGGCATGGGATCATTTATATATAATATACTGTTTACCTTGCTTCCTCTCCATGGGTCTTTGCTGTCACCCCCTAAGACATTTTAAGAGATGGATGGAGCATCAAAATAGTATTCCAGACCTTTTGACCGAGTTGTTTTACAAGGATTAAGTGGGACTTCAATTTGTTCATAGCCATTTAGTAAAACTGCTAAACTAGAAGAAGTTCTTTCAAATAAATCAATAGTACACAGTGTTATAATCAAGGATTTTAGTTAATCTAGAATTCTGATGAACTCCATGCAACCAAAATTTTTCTTCTTTATTAAAATCAATCAAACCCTAACTAAAAGCAAACAAAAATAAACAAATCAAAACAAAACCAAGCAATTAGTTTATTTATGTACAAGATAATAAAAATTAAGAAAAATAAAGTTTGAGAACTAAACCATTAACTGGCCAGTTCTCTGCCCACCCCTGTAAATCTGGCAACTTGTAAGTTGAGGGGCTAGGCTTGAATGCAAATTGAAAAGGCCTACCCATTATATAGTTCTACAAAACTTGAATTAAAAACTACGTCTGAAACTAAATTGACTATTTTACAGTCAAGTTCATCAGCCTGTGAAAATCGAAGGATATCGAGCTAGGTGTCAGATATGTTGCTGGCTTCTTCAGCTTGGTAATTTCCCGGTTCTAGTTCAATAAAGTAATTTCCCAATACAGAATTAACTGGTTCATTTTTTTCTCCAATTGAGTAACATTGTGTTTGATGTGGGGCTCTCTTAATATTTTTATTTGATTTGGACTTCCCTTATGATGCGACCATAGATGTGACCAATCTGATGTGAAATATCCATTTAGCCTTATTGACCAGTCTCGATTCAAAACAAGTCCATAAACATCAGGTATTTCTGCTACTACAATATCAATGTACTGACATATCTTTTCATTTGTAGATAAGTGAATCGAAACATCTTCCATTTCCCCAACTACTTTCACAGTGGTCCTGTCTAGCTGAGTAACCTGCCAGGTAGTTGGTTTAGGTTGTCCATTGATATTCTTGTAGACTAAAAGTGGCATAACATTGACTGCTGACCCTGAGTCTACTAAACAATTGTGCACATTATGGTTTAAAATATCAAAAGTCAGGAGGAATGGTGGGGTTTTAAACCTAGCCTTACCTCCCACACTTGCTTCGACAATTTCTTCTACAGGTTGGTTGATAGTGGGAAGCTCTTCCTATGGTACTTCAAGTGATTTTAACAATTTTTCTTTCTGTTGAGGTACATTACACATTTCAAATAATGAAATATTTTCCTTAGCCCTTTTAATGTCCTCCACAATATCATACCCCATCTCAAGTGCTTTGAGATTTTCCTTGACATTATCAACTTTGTCTTCAATAGGATTAACAGGCATGTTGACTTGTTTCGGATCTTGACCGGTAATGGTAAATTCAGGTATTTTATCATTTGTGTTGTTCTTCTGTATTTTCTTCATATTCTCCTGAAATTTCTTAATCTTTGAAAGTATCGAATTGTCTTTATTTAACAAACATTGACTTCTTGTTGTCACATTCGTTTCTGATGTTTCTTCCTGTTTCAATGAACCTTCCCCTTATGTATCAAAAAGTGAGACACAATCCCATAAAACCAAAGCATCCTCTTCTTGTTTTTCTATGGGTTGATTATATTTTTCTTCCTCATTATCAGTTTCTGTTAGTTTAGAGTCCAATAGCTGATTCTTTACTAATGTCATCGAATTGATCCATTGAGGGCAATTTTTTTAGAATGAGGCTGCTGATGAAAGGTGCAAAAATTATCCATACCTACCTCAGTTAAATTCATTGATGCAGGACTGTGTGGAGGAGGTTTAGATTGATTGTTGTCTTCTCTCCTTTCATAGTAAGGCTTATATGATGAGCCTCCTTTTCTTTTTCCAAATCTATCACTTTGTTAGATAGCTTCTGCATCATTTTCAACATTCCTTCAAAGTCATGTGACTCCTCCTCCTTAGGCTTAGTCAGTAATAAATCTTTCTTACCAAATTTTTTTTCTCTCGACTGCTGAGGATAATATTCTATGCTCTCTTTTCCAGTTTCTACCCTCTCAGCTTCTTCATAAGTTTCTGATAATATAGGTTTGACTAAAATCTTGGAAAACATGGTTAAATCAAGCCCTAGAGCTGAAGTATAGTATTCAATCAGAACTTTATCAGAGGGCTTATCAGTTGCAGAATTTTTTTTAAGATAAGCAACAAACCTTTGAGTGAAACAATGCACTTTTTGTTTTCTTTCTTTCTTTAAAGCACATAACCCTTTCATTAGAGCTGCATGAGTTTTCTGGGCTACATATTTACTTCTGAATATTCTTTCAAATGTGTCCCATTCTATGATTGAGTTTGCAGGCAGAGAAAAATAGCATGAGGTTGCTGCTCCTTTCAGGGTATGTGGAAACAATCTACAGACTACATCTTCATGTTTTCCAGCTCGTAGTCCTTCTATAGAAAAGTAAAATCTTTGCAAATGATCATCTACCAACATTTTTTGACTTGGGTCAAACTTAGGCAACATTTTCTCAAAATATTGAGGCAAATCATGCAAAGGAGGTGTTAGGTTTAATGGTGACCTAGCCCTCCAAGTAGGTGGTGGATTTGGTGGGTTGGGTGGCTGATTTGTGTTTACATTTGCCATGATTTTAAGTGGAGAGTGAGATGATGAATGAACAAGGGTATGAACAGGTGAACAGTAAGGTGTATCTGGGTCCAACTGATTCAGAGGTTGAACAACTTCCTGTAAGGCTGTTTCTACCAGTTCTTCAAAATCTTCAACCAACACTGCATATTCCAATATAGGGTAGTCTTTCTTCCGATATTCTATTCTAGGTAAGATAGGAATAACTAGTAATCCTCCATTCTTCTTCACATATGCCCTGGTAAATCTTCTCAGATCATCAACTACTTCATTATCGACAGAATACATATGTTCTTTACCCTTCTCTTCTAGATTTGGATTGGGAAACAAATTGCTTTCAGAACTGTCACTAGTGGAATAATATCGAGAAAATAAGTTTCCTCAGCCAACCATGCACTACAGGCCCTCCTTCTAGTTCCAAAAACTGTTGAGGCCTGGAAAATCATAGGTGACAACAGTTAGGGATTCTCCCGGTTACGGCCTGGTCCACTGTGTATATTTTAGTTTTTTGAATTTAAGTATGATGTGCAAGTGCCTATATAAGAATGCAAATTGATAGAGAATATGAGGAGAGGTCATAATGTGATGCATAGGTTCTTACCTCTCGTCTTAACTCTCTTGCATCTAAATCACACACAGCAAGAAAACTAAACTAAATATATAACCTATCCCTATGGAGCAAAATTATCATTATCAATGAGTAATGTATTTATGCGCATGCATTAAGAAAATTCACAAATAGCTATTAGTTATTTCATAACACATGAACATTAATAGAAGAATGAACAACAAGATATCTTATTGTTATAAAAAGCCTTCATTACTCATAGTGAAAATTTCATAGAATAAACTAGAGTGCATTCATAACATGAAGATAGGCTCAAAGAGTTAGAACGATCTCACATTTAATGGACATATAGTTGAAAATGAAATAGTTCACATTCAACAGATCCATAGCACAGCATTTGAAACATTCCACCAAGCTTTCTCCAACAAGAAACTTGTAATTCTTTATTGCAAAAGGAAATAGTTCTTCTTACACCATGCTCTCACAAATCTATCTGGGAAAAATTCCTCTTCTACATCTAACTCTCCTATATTTATACAAAATAGCAAAACCTTTGGGCTCCCCCAACCATTTAAATCCACAATTTTGTCTTTTAGTGAGTGTTGTATAGTACGTTATATTTAATTAAAATTTAATAGCACTTTTATAAAGAGGGACTAGCTTAGTCACTGATGAACTTTTTCGAAGCCTAGGCCTTTGCTGTTATCAATTCTACTAAGTGAGCCATTGGTCCTTTTTAGACCCTACTGATCTTAGACCTTCACTTTCTTCTTCTTTTCTTTATCTTTTCTTATTCATTCTTCAGCCTCTTCCTTCCTTGCTGCCTCCTTCAGGCACCTCTCTTCTGCTTTGTATTTTAGACATATCTTCTTTGTAGCAATCACCCTGTCATAAACATAGCAGGTTTTTAGACCATTTAGCTTTTAACAAAATAACACCAAACTATATCAGTACATGCATTCTGTAAAATGAATTATAAACAGTATTAAGGCATAAAAAGATAAGGCAAAGAAAATCCTACAAGCTGGGTCTAAAATTCTCTAAGTCCGTTTTCCAACTAAAATCACAATCTCGATAGAATAGTCTCTTTATCTCAATCTAGGCTGCATCTGAACTAACTCAAAACCCTCCGATGAAAACATGAAGCAAAACTATGTAACCGCCACTCCTAAAAACAACAAACCTTGAACTGTGCTCTTCCTCTCAGAAAAAACCCTGACTCGACTAGCACCCATGGGAAATCTCCACCATTCCAAAAAATAGAGTAAAAGCACACCAAAATCCGTGGGAAAATCCTATCGACAGTTGAAAGCAAAAGACGCTAAGCATCAGGCCAATAATCCACTAAACAGCCGCAATGGCAGGTGAGAAACCAACTACGGGTTCCGATAATCATGAAACCATTGGCAATTGGAAGCTTTGACTACTAAATATTGGCGACTCAAAGCTCAAAGTTGCCACCGTGTCGGCAACACAAAGGACTAGTCCTCTGATCAATCATCAACACCGTTCTGATAGTGAAAACAAAAACATCGCAAAGTAAAAAGTTTGATCAATAAAATCAAGGCATCAGGAGGAAAACTCACATCGGTTGTCAGAAGCACTATATACTGGACGGTTAGTTCACTAAGGAGCTGCATCAGTGGAAGTCATATGGACTAAGGGTTCCGCAGCAATAGAAAACATCGGCGATCAGAAGAACTAAGGACTACGGATATGCAAGTTTAGAACTAAGCATCTTCGCAGTGTCAATGAGACAAACAAAAAGGCCTCCGAAAAGGTAGCGTCACTCGAGACTAGAACTCAGACTATTTGTCAAAAACATTTCGATAGTGAAAAAAAAAATCATCGCAAAGCAAAAAGGTTTGAACCAATAAAACCACGTAATCAGCAAAAGTAAAAACTATCCATCGGCCCATTCTCTATTTGTCCTCCGAAACGCCGATGATATAGAAGGCTAATGCTCTGACCGTGATAAAATAAAATCGCCAATAGTCCAAAAAACAAAAGAGATAAAAGTGCATCAGTGAAAATAAGAACTGTCCATCGGGACGTTCATTACTTACCCTTCACAACGGCGGTTGCGTAGAGAACTACCGCCCCGAATCACACATAAATAAACTTCCAATAGCGATAAAGGAAATCATTTTCAAATCAAAAGGCCATCACTTTCAAATCAAAACTTTAAACTCCATAGTCAAAAGCATCAACTGGACCAGAGGTAATCATTCAACTTCCGAAATGAAGGAAACAATTGACCTCAATTCAAACTCAAGAAAATCCAAATTTGTAGCAGAGGAAAACAGAGTTCAGGAATCCAAAACAATCCCAAGTAAGATAAAAACCAAAAGAGGAGGGTCCAATTTTTTTTTAAAATTTGGGAAAAAGTTGCAGCTGCAACAGGCCCCTCCCCCGCCTCACATCACTGTCAACTCCCCAAATCCAATGCATATACTTGCAAATAACAATTTATTTCACTATTTCACAATCCAAATAACAATGCATCTATAATGCAAATAACAATGCATCTACTACAAATTATTTCACTCAATAGTTGAAAGATGCTTTCATTCAATCATTCAATCATTCAACAGCTGAAAAAACCATTCACTAAACCATTCACTAAACCATTCATTAAACCATTCATTTAGTCAATGGCAGAAAAAAATCAGTAAAGCATTCATTTAAAGATTCATTCATGAAACAAAGGAAAAAACCATGAATTTTTTTTTATTGTAAAATAAGAATTACTCAAAATTTGTTTAGTCACTTCCCTTTTACTTTTCTTCTCTTTAAATATTTAGTTAGAGTCACATCTTCCAGAATCTGATCCTTGGTCTCCCTACTAGTTTGCTCGCAAGTTTGAACTTCCAGCGAGGGGCAATGAATTTCTGCAATAATGTCAAAATATTTCATTAATATATTTATATTTTGATAAATATGAGTAATTCATTTAAAACAACATTACGAATGTGTGTTTTTACCTGCCCTGGGCACATGAACATGTTCAACATTATCTTATACATGCCTAACCTATTTAGTGTTATCTGCATCTACATGCTCTGTAGTTGAATTGTGTAGAATTAGAATTAATGTTCATCATCTAAAATGGTATATAAAAAACATTAGCACATTAATAAATTCATTACGAGGAGTCGAAGCATGATCTTAGTCTAGTTGGTCATGTACATCCTCGACATGAATGGGATCATTAATTTCCTACTCAAAAAGGAATAAATAACTTATGTTAATTTATTTATAAGGAATAAATTACATGAGGATTAATAAATTATCATTAAACTATACAGTTTTTACATACCTGCGCACCAGATGGATCAGCAAAAAATCATGCAGTATGCCCAGACAAGCTTCTCTGGTGTTCAACAACGGTGTCAAAGCCCTGTTCAAAGCTAAGCTTCATGTAATCCGCACTGGGAAATTCTTTGAATTGGTCGGCCTTCATATTTGTATGATGTCATTAATTTTACATTTTTTCCAGAACAAATCGAAATTAATTATCTGTATGATATTTGGATGCGGATTCGGGTTTTGCGATACTTACATATCAAGCCGCCAAGTTCAAGTAACCACCAGGCCCAAGCTTGTGTTGGCCAATTTTTTCAATTCTTGCCTTGGTGGCCTTAGATGTGTCCGAGAGCCTAATCAAATTTTTAAATACGTTAGTTGATGTACCAAATTTGATATAAAAATTAGTAATAATAAGGCTTACCACTACATTTTTGAATGTATTGCATACCTCCCTGTTCCAGCTAGTGGTATCTTTCCTGATTTTCTCAGGCCCTTCTCTTTTCCATATTCCACCAGGGCTTTCCACTCCATATATGGAATCATTGGAGGGCGCTCATACCTAGGGTTCTTTTCTAGGTGAACCCTATACTGGTCTCGGACAATCTTCAGATGTTTTCCAACCTTCTATAGGACCTTCGATTTTGCCTTGGTGGCCTTAGATGTGTCCGAGAGCCTAATCAAATTTTTAAATACGTTAGTCGATGTACCAAATTTGATATAAAAATTAGTAATAATAAGGCTTACCACTACATTTTTGAATGTATTGCATACCTCCCTATTCCAGCTAGTGGTATCTTTCCTGATTTTCTCAGGCCCTTCTCTTTTCCATATTCCACCAGGGCTTTCCACTCCATAGATGGAATCATTGGAGGGCGCTCATACCTAGGGTTCTTTTCTAGGTGAACCCTATACTGGTCTCGGACAATCTTCAGATGTTTTCCAACCTTCTATAGGACCTTCGATGTATCGAAGGTATCTTTTTTGAACATACCAACCAAGCAATTAGTCAGATCATCCTTTAAATATTTTGACTGCTTGTTCCACATTTTGTGGATGGTGGGCCCAAAGATCTCCAAGGCCAAATCATTCATATGTTTATAGAATATATCATTCCCTGTAGAACATTAATGCCATCATTAGTCAACATTAAAAAATATTATCGGTATATTAGACACAAATTATAAAAACTAAATTGAACAATCTATAATGACCTAGAATCGTCTCTATATTTATTGGAACTAGCTCTTCATTCACCAAAAATGTACACACTATTGAACAGTGATAGTGACACGAGAAGATCCGGGAAATGCATCCACATCTCTATCTAAACCTGCATCCACCCCTTCTTCTGCAGCATTTGTTGTGGGTGGGGTAGCATCGACTGCACCCTGTCATGCCCTCGGGGGTGTCGCAGATCATGTTGTCAACTATTTTGTGGACAATATGGGAGCAGTATGTGGTGTACATGGAGTGTTTTGGTCACTGGTACCAACATTGCCTTAACCACCATTGATAATATCCATAGTGCACTGTAAATTCAAACCATTGTATTATAAGTTCAATAGCCTATAAAATAAAATACTATAAAGTTTTAATAAATGAATTTACATTATTATTCAAGAACTTAATTCCAATTTTTTACGTTGCGGTAACAACAATTGGATTCTTTTTTCGATCCCTTCTGTTTGTGGAACTTCCAATGTCAGAAGAATTAGTTCCTCATTTTTTTCCCTGGTCTTTTGTAGCACCCTCAACGGGTCAGCAAACTCTCTAATTTCACTATCTCTCATCAAATGGTGAGACCTCATACTATAAAGAGTTTTGAGACGCTATTTCATAAACCGAATCCCCTGTCTGCAACTGAAATATATAAAAAATTGCTTAGTCTTTGAAGCAATAGTGTTCACAAACAATTATATTAACAAAAATTGTCTATCATGATAGATTCATAGTATTACATCTAGGATTACCTAATGCTTAGATGAGGGTTTTGTCTATTCAACAGATGGGGACTTACCTCGATTAGCCACCTACAAAAAAAGTAGAGAACATTATCACAATGAATGCAATATGTAAATGCTAACAAATACAGAACAAAAATAAACACTATGCTACATGTTTTATATGTTTACATTTTTTAATTGTTTAGAATGTGGAATTACATTTAGGTTTACCGGTTGCCTCAAGGCTCCATTCATCTGATCAACAGTTGGGGACTTTCCCTGGTCAACCTACAAAAAGGTAGACAACATTATCATCATGAATGCAAACATAAAAATGAAAGAATACATAACAAAATAAACATTATGCTACATGATATACATGTTTACGATTTTAAATTATTTGAAATGGAGAATTAGATTCATGTTTCCTGTTGCCCCGATGCTATAGTCGGTTGATCAATAGCCGGTTGGCTTCCCTGATCAACACTCTGCATGGAAAATAGATAAGATTATATAAACGAACCGAATGTACTAATGAAAATACATAACAACATATATGTATGTCCATCCTAGATTTATTACATTGGCAATATTGATGTATACTTGCTGCCTTGATTCGGGTCGACAAACATCTACGGAGAGGGAGGTGCCCCTGAGAGAACCTTGCATAAAAAATATACTAAAAATTACCTAACGAAACCAGAAAAGTAGAAAATTACAATTATATGATAACGAAAAATCATATAGATGTTAAAATAATTAATAAAAGGTTTGTTAAATTGTTGGATTTACCACAACCATGATAACCGTGTTTGTATCTACACGATTCAAATTGTAATTAATAAGTAGTTCTTCGCTAGCAGCTATTGATTTAATTGCACATACAAAGACACAGTTTCCTTCACACGCCTTGAATATGCAATTGGGTTCTATATATCCTCTCATTCACACAAAAATTAGTGTTTACTTGAGGAAGATCCCTACGAACCCATTGTTTCACTAGGTGTTTGTACCTTAAGGGCATGTCAATGTCTCCCACTGTCTCATCATCATAGGAACATGAACCCCCTCCTTGGAGAAAAAATTTCATGCATTTATTGAATTTTCTTCTGATCTTCTAACATCTAGTTGATCTAGCCCTTGTAGACCTACTGGATGTCTCACTTTTCTCTAGCCTTCCCAAACTCCCCTCTCTGGAGGAAGACAGGTTTGAAAAATACCTGTTTGGTTCTACCTGCACCATGGGTAGAAAAAAAAATTGGCAAAAACATTGCAAAATACCAGCAAAAAAACTTGGAAAGACTTATAAGCAAAAAACTTGTTAAAGAAAAATCTTGTCAATAATGAGTTTGGGTAATATGTGTGGGCATTTGGTATCCCTTAAAATTCTAATTTATACCCCTCTTTTAGTTACATACAAGTCTCCATTCTCACTTATTGCTTGCATTGCCTTTTCCTAACATTTATTGGGTAGGCTCACAAAATATCATGTTATACATGGGAACTATGATATGCTCACAAATATTTATATAATGTATTATAAATGTGTGTTCCTAAAGGATTTGGCAATATACATGGATGGGCACTATGCTTGGTCACTAATGCTTTCACGTCTCTGGAAATATGTTAGAAACATACACCACATATAGCAAGTATGATGACATGTAGAGTGTTGGAGCGATTATGGTGGTTGTGTATTTGGATATGCAGGTGTTCTTATTACTAGCCTAACCCCCTTTCAACAATAATATTTGTATATTTAATGAGTCTATGTCTAATGCTCTTGGTACTCATTACATTCAAGGAGCCAATGCATAGGTCTTTGTAATCCATAATAACAAACACTACACAAACGTAATGTTGTTAAGCTTGAGATGAACTGTTATGCATATGCAGCAAATATAACACTGCAATTTATGCTAATATATGTCTGTACAGGGCCTGGAGGTTCTTCTTTAATGGAATATCTCCTTGAAAGAACATATCTTCACATTCAGCTACATTTACTTCGGATAGAAGTGATATAGAGTTGTTATGTTGGTCACTTCCCTCAAAAAGCATCTTTGACATGAGTTCCTTTTTCAAGGAATCTTGGTTAATCTCCTCTTCCAAACTTCTAGGTCACTTCTCCACTCTACATTGGCCCGATTATTCATTTTATTGGCCACTCCTCCCTCCTTACTCTACACTCGTTGTATTTGTAACCCTTACTTTTGATGGTTGTAAGTGGTTTTTAGTTTTTCCATGAATGTTGTTGTGATGTTGTAGATGATTATCCATTTTACCTAATGTGTTTTATGATCTTTTCCATCCTTCCTAGGGTGCACATACATGTTGTTTATGGCTTCTTAAGCTTGAAATATCAAGGGCCTAAAAGTGCCCAGATCTCATGTAGGACCCTTTAAGAGTAATAATAACAGCTATTGTTAGAGGATGTTATTCTCCAAATGATACACCAAAACCATACTTATTGATTAATGTTTGTGTAGGGATGTTTTTCTCTCTCCCATAATTTATCATACTAATGGGATTGTGACTATCAAGTCAATGCCTTATTTGCATAGTGGCAATCCTACAACAGTACACTGGAAATTCTAAAAAATTCTAATGTATGCCCTAAAATGTCTAATGTATGGCCCTCTTTTAGTTACATACAAGTCTCCATTCTCACTTATTGCTTGCATTGCCTTTTACTAACACGTATTGGGTAGGCTCACAAAATATCATGTTATACATGGGCACTATGATATGCTCGCAAATATTTATATAATGTATTATAAATGTGTGTTCCTAAAGGATTTGGAAATATACATGGATGGGCACTATGCTTGGTCACCAATGCTTTCACGTGTCTGGAAATATGTTAGAAACATACATCACATATAGCAAGTATGATGACATGTAGAATGTTGGAGAAATTATAGTGGTTGTGTATTTGGATATGCATGTGTTCTTATTACTAGCCTAACCACCTTTCAACAATAATATTTGCATATTTAATCAACAATACACTGGAATTTCTTATGACTAACTCATGAATCTTCCCATGGTTATTAAATATCCATCTATAAACCACTATTGTGGTTTCATCATTGCTCCATTTCAAGAACAAAAAAGTAGACATGACTTCTCTCCCTACATTAAGTCCATGTGCACATAATGACTAGCTTTGGTACTTCCTAAATTTTCAATATTCCTTTTGACAACAAATGTGAAACATGAAACAATATCCTTACTTTCAGCATCTTGATGTCTTTAATCGAACTGTATAAGTACTTTGTTCCCAGAGTAAATATTTTGAGACCTACAAACGAAGGGGAGAGAGATGAACGGTTGAAGGACTCTGATGGAGGATGAATTGATGCCCTGTTCTGCCTACCCAAAGGTCCTTTTATAATGAATATTATCCCTAACTTATCATTTATTTGTAGACTTCTATTTTTCACCCATACTGCTCAAAGAAACACAGTTTTATGCTGAACTAGTATGTATCTTCATGTTACAAGTTCTTCCTTGTAGATGAATATGGAACCCTAGAAGGTAGTGTTGATTTGGAAATATGATTTTACAATGTTCCATCCCATATTTAAGACAATATTGGAGAGTAATTTATTGTATAACATTAACATATTAATTTTCAACCCTAAGGCAACGCTAACTTGAATAGAGTTGGGAGATTTCAAATGGGTACCACCACAATAATGGAAGAAATCAGACCAACTGCTACAGGAATTCTTGGAGGCATATTTCCCAGTGGTAACCTACAACAATCATATATATATATATATATATATATATATATATATATATATATAATCCATGGTGGTGAAGAGCGGACATTTCCAGATCTGCTACTTTGCACATTCAAGAATGAAAAGAATGTTTTAAATACATTTATATCAGTCTGTAATATTTGATGATTTATTCCTTTTAGCTTGTCATGGTGATCCTTGTTTTCCGATATTGATTTTCAACCCAAAGGAAACTCTAACTTGTTTTCCCATACTAATTTTCAATCCTAAGGAAACCCTAAGGCAATCCCATAGTAGAAAGAACCAAAAAAGACTATTCCACACAGATCAAAAGGCTCTTAAATTAACTGTATCATGCCTTCCTCAATGATTTGATGAATCCTTTGAAATTGTCTTCTAAATATAGTGAGACAAGGCTCAAAACACTTACCCAAAGATATTGTTTCCTTTTCTCTTTATCATTAATTTCTATGATATGTGTTTCAAGTGATGCTAATGTTGTTCATCTTGTGCTATTCTCTTGTCAATTTCCTAGTAGGGTGGCTTAAAATGGCTTGCATTCTACTTTGATCAATCTGACAAAGTGTTTTTCTCCAACCAACCATATTAAACTTGAATGGATTTTGGATCTTTCCTCTCTTTCCACTTGGAGAAAAATTAGCAAATGGTTTGGTTCACCTCCAACTTCGACCCAAGTTCTTATCCTTTTGTGATCACTCATCAAGGAGGCATATATTAACCTAATGTTGTTAACAAGAACACCACCGTCTTCTTTATCATTAGATTCTATGCTCTATGTTTCAAGTGACACTAATTCTTTTTGATCTTTTATTATTTCTTATCATTTGTGTAATATATTGTTGTCGTTTTCACAAACTTGAGGTTTGAAACAAATTGCAGTCTTATAGACTCTTTGAGAGAGGCATCAATTGGTTTGTGTTGATATTATTAAGCATACACAGAAGGCTTCAAGAAGAGAAGCTCGAATTTGCCTTCTTTACTCCATCATCAAATAGGTTAAGGTTAGCTTCTTCAACACCACATATAGGTTCACTATAATTTTCTGGGGATAAATTAAACCTTTTTAATCTTCAACAGTCTCTACCAACAGAACAGTCTATTATATGTACTAGGAGCTTCAGTCAAATCAAGAGAAATATTCTACAAACATATGAAGAACAATTTAATTTTGTAAACCAAGGGGACGGAAAAAGAGCAAGGAAACATCAAATATCACTCACACCAGGGAATAATTATAAAGCTAACCAACTATCTAAACCACAAAGGTCATCTTCTCGTGTTAAATGTAAGAGGGGCAAACAAAAATCAGACACGGTGACAATTGACATAAAATGTTCAAATAAAAAATGGAGGACATCAAAATACCTAGTACTTTCTTTAAGAACAAAAGCATAAACCATAAGATTCATGATTGTCCATTAATGGCCAAGTATTACCTAACCCAATTTCCAGTGAACTAAGCACCTCACTGTCGAATCAGAATATTGGGCCAAGTTTATTATAAATTCCAAGAAGCAACCGATAGAGCAACCAAGCATCCAATCTACAATATCTCCAAGAACTAACATCATTTGAGTGAAGGATGTATGCAGAATGCTGTAGACATTATATCTCTACTCATTCGATTTCCTACAAAGTGTTGTAGATTGCTTAGTGCTCCTCTTTGTTTCTCATTTACGTTCAACTTAACAGTGAAATCAACAAGTCCAGGCAAATATTCTAGTACATCTCCTTTATAGTAATGGACAAATAATGATGTTAGTTCTTGGAGATCCTATAGAGTGGATGTTTTAACCTCTTCATTGCTACTCTGTAGTGCATAACCCAACACTTCAGAGAAGATTCTAATGGTTTTCTTGGACATCTTGGGGTATCCTAATCAATTTCATAATGATATTTGGGAGGAATGCATTCCGAAATTCCATGGGCAATAGGATTCTTCTATGTTTCATGTTGAATTACATATTGATTCTCTTCCAAGGTTGAATGTGGCCCTAAGGATATTAAGATGAATATGTTCAATATATATCTTAACTTGCAAAAATGTGACATAAGAAATTGGTATATATGGATTCCTAGTAAGGATGTATACTCAATTGTAAATATTCTTAGGTTGTTATACAAGATATGGGATCCTATTCTTGATGAGGATCTTTTGAGGATCCTGTTTACCCTCCACAAAATCAAGACCTTGAAAAATTCCATGAAGATTCATTTGAAGAAGGCCCTATTTAAGAAAGAACCCATTCTCCTATTATATTACCTCATCCCAAGAATCTGAATTAGATGGTCCATATTGTTGAGATTCTGATGAGGAATATTTTGTAGGAAAACCCTTGTTTGATGATGAGATGGAAAATGCATCCGTTTATCCATTTCATGAAGAGTTAGATGTTATATTTGAAATCAATAATAATATTTTTGGGGACCCCATATATGATTCATATAGTGAAGCATATAATGAGAAACCTAAATAATTGGAACCTATAGAGAAACCAAGCATCCACTATACAAGATCTCCAAGAACTAACATCATTCAAGTGAAGGGTGTATGTAGACTGCTATAGACATTATGTCTCTACTCATTCGATTTCCTACAAAGTGTTGTATCTTTCTTAGTGCTCCTCTCTATTTATCATTTACGTTCAACTTAACGGTGAAATCAACAAGTCCAGGAAAATCTTCTAGTGCATCTCCTTTATATTAATGGACAAATACTGATGTTAGTTCTTGGAGATCCTGTAGAGTGGACGTTTTAACCTCTTCAGCGCTACTCTGTAGTGCATAACCCAGCACTTCAGAGAATATTCTAATGGTTTTGTTGGACATCTTGGGGTGTCCTAACCAATTTCATAATGATAGTTGGGAGGAATGCATTCCAAAATTCCATTGGCAATAGGATTATGCTAGGTTTCATGTTGAATTACATATTGAATCTCTTCCAAGGCTCAATGTGTCCATCATGATATTAAGATGAATATGTTCAATATATATCTTAACTTGCGAAAATGTGACATAATAAATTGGTATATATGGATTCCTAGTAAGGGTTGTATACTCAATTGTAAATGTTTTAACCTCTTCAGTGCTACTCTATAGTGCATAACCCATCACTTCAGAGAAGATTCTCTCCACTGTATCTTGAACACTCTTGAACATGCCCCCGGTACATTAATTTTGGATTCCTCTCAGTTGCAGTAATGATACCGATCAATCGGCTGAAGAAGGCTTGAAAAGAGTTCAAATCTAAAATATTAGGCCTTACCAACCTCAAAAGATTGAAGAGCTCTTTAAAATTGTTCTAAAAAAGGGTGCATGACAATAACACCCATCTGCTCAGATGTATTTGGGAGAGATCATGGAGTATGTTGGTGTCCTTATTGCGTGAGAAATTCCCTTCATCTAAAACCACCCGTCTTGGTCCCTAAAGTAAAATTTGTTCACAATATTCACCAAATGGTTCAAATTAAACACTTCATATTCTAAGGGTTTATTAAACATGATAAGATGAAAGACACTAGGGAATTGATTCAACATCTATACTTACAAATTTTGAAGATGAAAATGGTGGATGGACCACCACTCCTTAATGAATTCATTCTTTAAATAGAAAAGATGATGGCTAGTAAACCCTAACCATTTTAACTGTCTTTCAAATCTTTGTGTTTGAGGAGATTGAGTAATTTTTTCTAAAAAACATCTCAACCACCCCTCAATGTATTCTTGCATCAATACTACAATTATATCTTGTCAAACCCTTATTTTGAATAACCCTTCTTCAAAATTTTAGAGATCCTAGTGTTGCTTCCATGAGCTAGTCACTTGATCTTCATTATCATTCACATATACTACTACTAGCCAATTTCTCTTTTTTCTTTCGGAAAAAATGGTAAGGTTATAAAATTGATGCCTCCACAAGGTTCTAAGCCTACAAATATTCCTCTATGTTCTCCCTTTTTAGAAGCATTGAATCTCTTATGAAAGGCGGGCCCCGAATTTTCTTTTTTACTTTAGTGGCTTTTAGGAAAGTTGTGTTCTTTCTCTCCTACAGAATACCACAAGTGGTGATCATTTATCAAAGGATGTCTATATGACCTATCCATCCAACCTCTATTTTTTTTTTTTTTTGAGAGGGGAGACATACATCTTTCTTCTCACCACAATGATGGTTGATACCCGGGACACAAAGGTACTAACTGTGCCCTAAACCTAAAAACATGACATAAGAGTTATTTAAAGCTGATATGGATTATATTCATTAATTAATATAGGTGGCAGTAGGAAGAGAGAAAATTTCAATGATAGTTTTGTCCTTTCCAGCGTTTAATCTTCTTAATCTTCCAGTTGTTGTGTTTCTGTGGTTTTTTTATATTTTAACAGCCAAACAAAATAACTTCTGGAAAATATCTGTTATCGCTAAAATTTGGAAATTATTGGGTTAGGTTCGAGTTGATTTCTAATAAAAGGATTTTATATTGAAAAACCTAAAAGAATAAATCCATAACATTTGGCATACTTCTGGAAAATCTCTGTTGTCGATACAATTTGGAAAATACTGGGTTAGATTCGAGTTGCTTTCTAACCTAGGGATTTTATAATGATATTGAATTATATTCTAAGTTTTCCGTAAAATCCCTAGTGGTTAGGGTACGTGTGCGTTCTCCTTTATTTCACACTTGGGTGCATATAATATACACCCAATGGTAGGATGTCACACCCCCAAACTTTGTTTACCCCTATTACCTCTATTTCCATGGGTGCTGAATGAGGATAAACTGCTCTAATAGCCTCTTCCTTTCCTCTATTGGCCTCTAATAGCCTTTGAATTTCCTTTATTGTCCTTTCCTCTATGAGGATGATGATGAATTTCCTTTATTTTCCATGTAGCCCATAATATATCTCATTCATCACTACAATAGCAATCTCACTCGGCTATAATAACAGTGCAGTATAACAACTAATAAACTTGGGCCTACAAGTTATTTGGAGCAAGACATGAAAGAAAGTAAAGGGAAGAACAAGGATGTAGGGAAGGCGTTAGGGAAATATGGAAAAAACAGTAAAGGGACAAGAAGGGAAATACATCATGCAGGAGTGATACTACCATGATCCTTGACCATGAGGGAAACATTATCATTCTAGTATCACTAAGATAAAATCAAACTCATTCAATGAACTGCTATAATAGATTGAATTAGTAATGAATCCCTGTAGATTTGCAAAATGTTTTTAAAATTTTTAAAATCGAAATGAAGTAGGGAATTGTTCTTGTTGTTGTCTGATTATGTGGTCCCTTGGGCATAAATATCCCTATGATCAAGTCTAAAATATATTTGAAGGAACTCCGTGCATCAAAAAAGGAAATGCGGTTCGTTTTGAAGTGATTCTGGACATAGACAGTGGTGGAAAGCAACATATTTCACAAATATAGGCATGTAAACAGTGATGAAGAGAGTTATTTATAAGGTATGGACCCAACTAGCAATTTACCAAACATATCTTAGACCCAAAATTAGCCCTGAAATGGCATTCTGGACCAACCCAAAACCATCAAGCATCAACCCTTTCTCAAATCTAGGTGCATAAGAAGCAATTAAGGGTTGATTATGAAAGCTGAAAATAATTTTTTCCCACTAAGACTGCAGTCCTATGAATTCTTTCTAGAGTAACAACCCTAAGCCATGAAATCCATGCTTCATTTTCTAGGTTCTAAGAATGAATAACCTTCAAACATCTAGGTTACCTTCATTTTCTTCGTCATAGAAGGGTCGAAGGATGGACACAAACGCGCAACAATATCCCTTTGGACACAAACACGCAGTGATTTCCATAGGGGATAGAGTTCTAAACACTGTAATGGCAATTTCTGCAAGTGCAAGAATTCTAAAGGTTGTAATGGCAATTTCTCCAGGCGCCAGAGTTCTAAAAGCTATAATGGAAATTTCTAGATTATTGGGAATTAAACTACATAAACCACCAACCTCCAATGTGGTCATCATTGAGTTATCTTTTCCTAATTAAGATAGGATTAACTCAGTCCTTCATATTATTGATTATATGTAATTATTGCATATGATATTTTTCCAACATCATTTCATTTCCTAATAAGTTGTGGTAAATCATTTGTGAGAGATCTAAAGCATTAGACTCATTAACCATTAAAGTGTAAACTCTATATTATAACATAATCATTTAATAAACAATATAGATATTTGCATTAAGATCAAAAGTGTCTATTGGCATAAAAAGGACATGTTTTCATAATTAATCATTGTTTAATATTTTGTATATATTTAAGTACAATTAACTAGGAGTTTCCATATAAAGATTATAATAATAAAATTGTGAGTTGACATCTTTTTATCTAAACATACTAAGTATGAGAAAATGAATTATAGTGTTTGTATATTGTTATCTCATAATAATTAATCAAGGTCATAATTTCAATATATTTGAAATCATTATCTCTTGATTATAAAAATCAAACATATACTTGTGGAACTATTTACATTAAAACCTTTCCAAAATAATTAAACATCAAATAATTTCCATTTACCTTTATGCATTAAAGGTGATGGTAAACTATAATCCTTGTCTTCCATTCTTGGGCATATAAATATTGCATGTACCTATGTTCAATAAGATTGAGTATTTTCTAATGAATTTAGATAAATCATAGTATTTATGTTATGATACTTTACCATTCATATGAAAAGGTTGTTAATAATAAAAAATCCCCAAATTTTTGATGAGAGGCCTTACTACTTTGGGATGTGTAATTAACTATTTAATGATCTATTCATCTACTTTTATGCACAATAATATGTATGTTTAAGAATCTATGTAACTTTTTTCATTAACTGAAATTCTGACACTGTTGTATGTGTCATGTACATTTGGTCATGGGTTTTGAATCTGGATGGGGACAAATACATCATACTTTCCCAACCACCCAACCTACAAGAGGAACCCTCATCGTCGCCATCATCATCATCATCATCATCATCATCATCTTCATCGTCATTGTAATCATCATCGTCATCGTCGTCTTCATCGTCGTCGTCGTCGTCTTCATGATGGTGATGATGATGATGATGATGGTTTTGGTTATTCAGTTTCCTTTCTTCCATCAATAAGAGGATGACGATGATAATGAAGATGATGATGATGGTGGTGGTGATGATCATCATCATCATCATCATGGGGATAACGATGATGAGGAGGAGGAGGAGGATGAAGATGATGATGATGATGGTGATGATGATGTTGATGAGGATGATGACGATGATGTTGATGAGGATGATGATGATTATCATCATGTTGAGGATGATGACGATGATGATGAAGATGATGATGTGTGATGATGACGACGATGACGACGATGATGATGATGGTGGTGACGATGATGACGATGATGATGATGATGATGATGATGTTGATGACGATGATGCCAATGATGGTGATGATGATGTTGATGGTTATCATCATCATGAGGATGACGATGATGATGATGATAATGATGAAGATGATGATGACATTGATGGTGACGACGATGCTGATGATGACGATGATCATGAGGATGAATATGATGATGATGATGAAGATGATGATGATGGTGATGACGATGTTGATGATGATTATCATCATCATGAGGATGACGATGATGATGATGATGGCGATGAAGATGAAGATGATGATGATCATGGGGATAACGATGATGATGAAGATAATGATGATGGTGATGATGATGTTGATGATGATTATCATCATCATGAGGATGACGATGACAATGATGATGATGATGATGATGTTGATGATGATTATGATGTTGTTGACGACAATGACAATGATGATGATGATGATGATGTTGATGATGATTATGATGTTGATGACGACGATGACAATGATGATGATGATGATGATGTTGATGATGATTATGATGTTGATGATGACGATGAAAATGATGATGATGATGATGTTGATGATGATGATAATGATAATGATCATGATCATGATGACGCTCTTGATGATGATGATGATGATGATGTTCATGCTAATGATGATCATGATCATGATGACGCTCTCGATGATGATTATGATGATGTTGATGATGACGATGACCATAGCCTTGTGATGATGGTGATGATGATGATGATGAATATGATGATGTGTGATGATGACGATGATGATGATATGTGATGATGACGACGACGATGATGATGATGCCAATGAAGACGATGATGATTAAGATGACGACAATGACGACGATGATGATGATGTTGATGACATGGGACAAACAATTTCAAATATGACATTATTTTATTTCAAAAAAACCTACGAACTAGTGTCGGAAACCCGAGTACGCACCCGTTGAAAAACCCCACAAACTAGTGCCCCACATTCGACACATAGCCATCGAATATCCTACGCATAAGCATCGAATATCCTACACATAACCATCGAAGATGACGGTGATGAAGATGACGATGAATATGATGATCATGATGATAATGTTGATGATGATGATGACGATGATTATGAAGACGATGATGAAGATGATGATGTGTGATGATGACGACGATGATGATGATGAAAATGAAGACGATGGCGATGATGATGATAATTATGATTTTGATGACGATAATGAAAATGATGATGATCATGATGATCATGATCATGAGGATAATGATGACTATGATGACAATTATGATGAAGAGGATGATGATGGTGACGATTATGTTGATGAGGATGATGATGAGGATGATGATGATGATGATGAAGATGATGATGATGATGAAGATGATGATGATGTTGATTCTGATGATGATGATTATGATGATGATGATGATGATGATTATGATGATGATTATGCTTATATATGATGATGATGATGGTGATGATCTTAATTGTAACTCTCTTTTTTTTTAAAGATAAAAGAATAGGTCTATGATGATGATGATGATGACAATGAAGAAGATGATGATGGTGATGACAATGATGATGATGACAACAATGAAGATGATGATGATGGTGGTGCTGATGATAATAAGATGATGATGATGATGATGATGATAAGATGATGATGAACTAGATGATGGTGATGGTGATGATGATGAAGAGGACGATGATGAAGACGACGACGATGATGATGATCATGAGGATGATGATCATGATGATGATGTTGATGATGATGATGATGATGATGGTGATGATGATGATGATGATGATGATGGTGATGATGAAGACGACGACGATGATGACGACGATGATGAAGATGATGATAATACTGATTATGATGATGATGATGATGATGATGATGATGATGATGATGATTATGATGATGATGATGATTATATATGATGATGATGATTGTGATGATGTTAGTTGTAACTCTTTTAAAAAAAATAAGATAAAATAATAAGTCTATGATGATGATGATGATGATGACGATGAAGATGATGTTGATGGCGATGATGATGATAATAAGATGATGATGATGATGATGATGACGATGACAATGATGAATATGATGGTGATGGTGATGATGATGATGATGATGATAATGTTAAGAAGATGATGATGACGATGATGATGCACTAGATGATGGTGATGGTGATGATGATGAATACGACGATGATGAAGATGATGACGATGATGAAGATGATGACGATGATGATGATCATGAGGATGATGTTGATGATGATGATGATGTGTGATGATGACGACGACGATGATGATGTGTGATGATGACGATGATGATGATGAAGATGATGATGTGTGATGATGACGATGACGATGATGAAGATGACGATGACAATGATGATGATGATGATGACGAGGATCATGAGGATAACAAGGGTGATGATGACGATTATGATGAAGATGATGATGACGGTGATGATTATGTTGATGAGGATGATGATGATGATGATGGTCTTGATGATGAAGACGACGATGATGACAACGATAATGATGAAGATGGAAATGAGGGTGATTATGATGATGATGATTATGATGATTATGATGATTATATATGATGATGATGATGCTCATGATGTTAGTTTTAACTCTTAAAAAAAAGATAAATGAATAGGTCTATAATGATGATGATGATGACGATGACGATGATGATGGTAATGATGACGATAATAAGATGATGATGATGATTATGTTGATGATGATGATGACGATGAAGATGATGATGATGGTGATGATGAAGACAACGACGACGACGATGATGATGATGATGTTGATTATGATGATGAGGATGATGATTATGATGATGAGGATGATTATATATGATGATGATGATGATGATGATGATGAGGATGAGGATGAGGATGATGATGAGGATGATGATGACGATGATGACTATGATGATGAAGATGATGGTGATGGTGATGATGATGAAGACGAAGATGATGAAGATGATGACGATGATGATGATGAAGATGATGATGATGAAGTGTGATGATGACGACGATGATGATGAAGATGATGATGTGTGATGATGATGACAATGATGATGAAGAAAATGATTATGAGGGCGATCATGATCAACATGATGATGATGGTGATGGTGATGATGTTAGTAACTATTTAAAAAAAAAAAAGATAAAAGAATAGTTCTAATTAAATATTTAACTTTCAATATATTTCATAGCCTTCTTCATCCATGTCATCATCTTCTTCATCCAAGTCATCATCTGTATCATCAGATCCAGATTGAACACTGTAAGGGTTGGCCATATCATCATCCTCATCATCATCAATTATGCTCATTGTGTCATCATCAGTATAATATTCATCGACATTGTCTACTACATCATTTGATTCAACTATTTATTGGAGTACCTCTTCTGTTGGATCATCATCATCACCTCAGTCATGTTGATCATGCTCTTCATCATCGTATTCTTCTTCCAGAGAACCCTCTTCATTAGCATCATCTAGGTTATACTTTACCTGCCTTCCCCTTGGATCGTGTCTCACAACAAATGACCAGCCCGATTTACTTGGAACCTTTGAGTAAAATACCTATTCACATTGTCTTAAAAGAACACAGGGCTCTATTCCTAGCTTAAACAACCTTGTGTTTACCATGGTAAATCCATTATCATGTCCAATAATAGTTCTATTGGGATCACGTTGATTCAATCTTAATTTGTACCATTTGACAATGAATAGAACTACCTTAAAGGATTTAAAGTCACACTGTATAATATCTTCCAAATACCCATAGTATCGATTTTATGAGAATTTTGGATGTATGCCACTTCTAGATGAAACATTGGTCACCTCAAAGACAACAGATATCCCAGAATTTGATGTTTTCTTTGTTTCATCCAATTTTTTGATCTGATATATACCTCCTTTGCATACCATACCCTTATGGTGTTTTACCTGCAATAATAAATACACAAAAATATTACACAACCATTCAGTACCTATGCAGCAATACATGGAAAAGAACAACATGTATGTAAAAATGTAATTTGCAAAATAAAATATTTAGAGGGATTGATTAATATGCTTTCCATTTTATCTTTTAAACCATATGCCAAATCGATTTCCATTTCTATTAGATTTCTATTTCTGTTGTGTTGTGCTTCTTTTACCAATGAAGCCACACCCTCCCATGATATTCCATGACCTGATTTTTCACATCTTTCAATCCATACCTTCATCCAGTTAATATTTTTTGCGATGTATAAATGAATTGCATCCCATTCTTGACCAACTTTTTGATGACAATAACCATTAAAATGAAAGACAGGTGTAAATCACCTAAACAAAGTATATGCTCTTAATTGAAGAAATAACTAGAAAATACAATTAGAATATGAATGATATAATAAACATCCACTGCCTAATAATTACCTTTCAGCTTCCTCAATCTACCTTTCCCCTTCAGTTGCTCCCTTTCAAATTTGTTATTGGAGTATGGAACACAAATGCGACGTAAATTGAGCTTTGATGCTAAAATAGGAAGATATTCACTAACATACAACATGTTTTGGTATACCATATATCCTTCCATCATAGAACCCTCAGCATGTGCTCATTGTCTTACCAAAACCTTCATAAATTTCAAGTGCCTCTCAACCATCCACATGGACCTTGAGTGCATAGGTCCACACAACTCAATCTCCTCAACTTGGTGTATGAGGTAGTGTTGTTGTGCATTGAAAATTTCCAAAGGTAGATGCTTCTGCATTTCACACATGAGATGAGGAATTTCTCTCCTCCAATACTTTATATCTTCTTTATGGATTTATTTATATGTCAACCATCTACAAGTGACTCAAACCAATAACGATATTTAACAAACAAAAAAAATTACATATGATGAAATAGTGCACAAAAAAACAAATATAAATTATACGAAGAATTAAAGAAACACTAAGCACATGCAAGTAATCGCTAGTTACCTCATGTATTTACCAAGATTATATATAACTTGTTTGACATTGTTGTTGAAGTTGACTGGGAGAGAGAGATAGAACATAATGTATCAATATACAAACCATGCCATTTATTAAAAAAGGAGTATACAAACAAGAAAAAAGAATATATGCAGTAAAATGAAAAAAAAAATTATATAGACATAACAATAATAATTACCTTGATGAAGACATGCCAATCATGTGTTTTGACCCCTGCAATATCACCTTTTTTGGTTATGATGTTCTTCAAGTTCCCACAAAATCCAGTGGGAAATTTAATTTTCCTCATTACTTCTTTGAAAACATTGCTTTGTTGCTCCGTAAACATCCATGGAATTGAGTTTATATTAACTTGGTCTCCGTTGCTATGAAATTGGATGATGTATTTCATTGCAATGTTGCTTTCTTGAATGTCTTTGCAAGCTTTCACAACTTTATCTTTCTCCCTCCTTAGCTCCAGTAGTCGCCATAATGTTTTAGTAACATTCTTTCCAATATGCATTGTATCAAACAAATGAGCAATTTGTAGGTTCTCATAGTATGGAAACCTGCTGAATTGAATAGGATAACTTTTCATTCCTCGTGGAAGCCCATTAATGACTTAATGATCATGATCGACATCATGAATATTAGTTTATAAATAAATTACATAATAAATCAAATATGGCCACTACAGTAAACAACTCACAATAAAAATTAAAATACATAACAATTCATATACGATGATCCATACGTACCATGCTGACGATTTCTATTGCATTGCATCTTCCAAAGGTGAGGTGTCATTCTCCATGGTTTTAATGCAGTCTCTTACTTCCCATTGAAAATATTTTTTTCGGTTGTTCTATACCTATGATTCTTAGAGAGGAAATGCCTATACTCATCAAACACCTCCTTTCTTAAGCTTTTTGAACAACGAGATTTTATCTTAGGACCACAAACTGGACATGAAAATTAACCCTTTGTATGAAGACCTACAATATTTAGATATGGAATATCTATGTCAAATATATTCATATATAAACTATTCTAACTACTACATATAATTAAATTCAATTAAAGTGGAACTTAAAAATACAAACCACAAAATGAAGTTAACCTAAGGGCATCGTGTATTGTCCATACAACCATTGCATGGAATTGAAATTGCCTTTGTCATATTGGTCTAGATACGTCATACATAGTGATGCCATTCCATAACTTCAGTAGCTCATCTATAAGAGGTTCGATGTATACATTCATATCTTTGAATTGGAACTTACCTAATTGATTTAAAGTACATATAAAATATATCATTATGAGAACCATTAAGATATATAAACCATGCAAAAGAGTAAAATAAAAGATATATATATGAAATTAGGAAACATAATATGAAAAATGAGATGCCACAACTACATTATAAATAAAACAGTTGTAGACATAGAAACCTGGAATAATCATAGACAACATTATGTGCTCCCTATTTATTGACAAGCATGGAGGAATGTTATTGTTGATAACAAAAATAGGCCACACTGTGTAAATAGATTTCATCTGTGGAAATGGATTAACATCATCTACTGCCAAAGAAATCCTAAGATTGCGTGGTTCTTCTTTAAAGTGAGGCCACTTTTCCTCCATATCTCTAAAAGCAGAACCATCTGTAGGCATTCAAATAACATCATCTTGACTTCTGTTCCTGGCATGGTAATCCATAAATTGCACTATGTTTTTGCACCTGAACAGTCATTGCAAACATGGAATGATGGGAATATAACAAAGAACCTTCTGAGGCACCTTTTTTGTTACTTTGTCTGTACGGTATCTACTTACATGACATTCCGGACATTCTGTTACAAATTCATGCTGGTTATAATATATAACATGGTCATCGGGGCATGCATGAATTGATTCATAATGCATTCCAATATCTTTCATGATGGAAGATAAATCTCAATATGTGTGAGGTGAAATATTTGATGGTGGTAACAAAAATTCAGCTATCAAGCTACAAAAACATAAAAAATATAGTTAATGTAATAAATAAATAATATTAACAAAGCACGCTTCATTCGTACAATGATCAATAATGAGTTAACAATACAATATTAGAGGAATACAGATAAACTTTATCATGATCCTATATATGTGATGGATTATTTTACATACCTTAGCATCTATGTGATTGCAATGTTTGAAAGACCATTCATAACCTTCAAGTTCATTATCAGCAATACAACAGAGAGAATATTTGTTTTGGAGCCTTCATAAAGGGGTTCATATGCCTTATCGAGAAGAGGTATATCATGAACATCATCAAAGTCATCATCATTTTCATTATCATTGTCATCGTCATCATCCATTCTAACATTAAATGAATCATGGATCAATGTATTTGTACCATCATCTTCAACTACATTATTAGTATGATCATCTTGTTCAATATGATCATTCACTTGTTCTCCATTAAACATACACGCTCCATGATCCTGATCCTGAACTTATTCTGAAATCACTTCCTCTGGATGATATGTTGTAGGGTTTCTTTCCTTTAATATAAATACATGGAAACATCAATAGATATACATTAATATATGAAAAATAAAAATAATACATACAATTACCAAAAAAAAGAATATAAATTTTTTTATAATGCTAAACTTACAAATGGACGATATTCGTTCCCCCCCTCAGCATGTCCATGTTCCCTCCAATGTTTTGTTGCTATTGAGATCAATATTCTTCTCCTCTTAAATCCCTTGCATTGAGTACACAGACAATAACATTTTCCATCACCCCTTCATTTCACTGCATCCCATATTCTAGCAAGAAATTGTCTGTTGTTTTCGTTTGGATCCGGAATGTTTCTATTTGAAATTTTGTCACAAACTTCGTGAATGAATATAAATGGTTTTCTTAAAAAATCAAGTTCCACGCATCACAATTTTTTCAAATGGAGAGAAGTCAAAGAATAAAAAATCTAGGAAAACTGTCTGTCGAAGAAAAAACAAATTTCCACAGCCACCCGTTAAAGAATAAAACAATTCCTGAAAGCGTCCGTCGAGGAATAAATAATTTTTGCAAATCGCCTGTCACTTCTACAACAAACATGTCACAATGTTTAAAATATTTTAAATTTTTAATGGCCCCATCGTCAGATATCCAATGCCTCGAATATAGTTACCGTTGGTAATATGGGACCAACAATTTCAAATTTTTCAAATTTGACATTATTTTTTTTCAAAAAAACCTATGAATTAACGTCAGATATCTAACACCTGTGCGTCGAAAAACCTACGGATTAAGTGTCAAATTCCATACACATATACACCAAAAAATTGGCTCCAAAGTGTCAGATATTTGATACCTTAGCTGTCGAAAAACTGACTCCAATTGCTCAGATATTCGACACTCTTTACATCGAAAAACTGACTCCAAATGTGTCAAAAATTCGACAGCGCTAAATTTTTTCCTAATCATTGTACTTCTCAATGATTGTTGTCCAACACATCCATACAAAACATCGGATGACATCATATTCTATCATCAGATTTCGGGTTCAAATCCTATTGTGTCCCTCTTATGGATTAAGCTCAGAAGCTGCTTAAAAATCAATAACTAGCTATCCTAAAGGATTCATTTCCCCAAGGATAGAATGCAGAATTAGTTTCTAACATAATAGGGGACACTGCTAATGTCCCTAACCAAAATTATATCAACATGGTTCAATCCTAGACATTACTTCAGACTAGAAAAAAGAACTATGAAACAGATGCTCCTGAGAAGGGTAAGTCTATAGGTGAAACTTCTAACCCTCTCACAATTGAAAAAACCTATCGAAACTATGCCTAAGATACCAAAAGGTGTCTTCAAGAAAGAATTTCACAAAGCCAATTACTCTGTAGAAGATTTATCCCAAACCCCTTGTGCAATGTCAACTTTTGAGGTGATACACAGTTTTCCCTCCCAACAAGACGCACTCTTAGCAGCCTTAGGTAGTATGGATTCATCGAGCCTTATGGCGAAGTTTAATTTGTCTAATGTCAAAATTCTCTTGTCGTACCATGTGTCTTTGTCAATAGATTTCATCCATGGTAGAAAAACCATTCAAAGGTCAGTTTTCGATGAAGGTGCTTCCACATGTGTCATTTCCTTGTCTTTCTTGAAGGCTCTTGGATATCCAGATCTAGTTCCATTGAACACCCTACTTACTGCTTTCAACAGAAGGTCATTTCTTCCACATGGTATCCTACTAGCTTTTGAGATTAAGCAGGAAGGGAATGTAGTGTCTATTGAAGTAGAGGTAATTGATGTGCCATTGGATTATAACTTGATTTTATGGAGAAGTTGGACTTATGCTATGTGTCCAATTGCATCGACTGCTCTTCGGGTAGTAGTGTTTCCGCACGAAGGGAAGTTGGTTACTATAGACCAACTCAGTTTCACTTGGAAGGGCCATATGGAAACTAATGAGTCCACCATGCCATTGGTTGATCAGGTCAAACCTACTTCAGAGAGCTTAGGGGATGGATTGTATTCAATGTTAATGGGCACATTCGATATCCTAGCTTCGATTAATTAATTAGGTTCTACTAGTGTAGGGAATTCTATTGCAACGGTTTTCGATAGAACAAACCCTTGGGTTATTCCTTTTCGCTACAAATGTGAAGTTCCCTTATCAGTAGTGGAAGTATCTTATCAAGATATCATTAACACCACTATTGATCCCATTTCGGTTCCTCCTATAGTCTCAGAGGAGCCGAAAGAAGCCTATCTTCCTGCTTGGGAAGAGAACTCTTTGTATACTAGACAATTTCTTAGACATGGTTTTTCCTTCAGATGAAGCCATTTTGGAAGCTATGAGTGGGAGAGATAAGATCTGTGAATATCTTCATCATAGATCCTGCTTTCTTCTAGAGTTAAGAAGGATTGAAAATCAAGAGTTCCATGTGATATTGGTAGGTGATGCTGATGTACCAATCAATCCCTTACCAAGGGAGGGAATCTTTTTCGAGGGGAATATGGAAAACATTTATGTTACTATCCCTATCAACATCTTTGTGAATCCCAACATTGTGGAAAATGTATATATTGGTGCAAACTGCTCTCCAGAGGAGATTTCTATATATATATATATATATATATATATATATATAGCTTTATTTAAGGAGTTCCACGACGTCTTTTCCTGGTCATATGAGGATATGCCATGAATAGATCCATCGATAGTCAAACATGAAATCTGAACCTATCCTGATGCCAAGCCAGTTTGACAAAAACTTAGACCTATCAATCTACGTAAAGCGACAGCCGTTAAGGTTGAAATTGAAAAGCTGCTGAAAGTTGGTTTTATTTACCCGATAGATTTGACAGAATGGGTATCCAATCCTGTTCCTATCGATAAAAAGCAAGGTACCATATGTGTATGTACTAAATTTCATGATTTAAATAGATCTTTTCCTAAGGATAACTACCCTACACCATTCATAGATCAAATCATTGATGCTTGTGCAAGGAGTGATGTGTTTTCATTTATGGATGGTTTCTCTGGGTATAATCAGATTCAAACCAAGCCAGAAGACTAGCATAAAATGCCATTCATATTTCCTTGGGGTACATTTGTGTACAAGAAAATTCGTTTTGGACTGAAAAATGTAGGGGCTACCTTTCAGCAAGCAATGAACTTTTCCTTTCATGACATCAAGTATATTGTCGAACCCTACCTAGATGACCTGCCAACACATTCTCGTAAGAGGTTTGATCATCTAGATCGCTTGTGTTTAATTTTTGAACGATGCAGGAATTACAAAATACACTTGAATCCCCACAAGTTTGTTTTCTGTGTCGAGTGAGGTAGGCTGCTTGGGTTCATAGTTGATAAACAAAGGTATTCAGGTGCATCCTTTGAAAGTTGAAGCCATTGTAAATCTTCCTCCTCCTCATTCCATTAGGAAAATTTGGAGCCTGCAAGGAAAGTCTAAATTTATTCAATGTTTTATTGTGAATTATGCCAATATCACCAAAGGTTTCATGCACCTGTTGAAGCAGGACACCCCATTTGTATGGGATGAAACCGCATAACTTGCATTCGAGGCATTAAAAAAATATTTGTTATCAACACCTTTATTGCATCCTCCAGATTACTCTTGTGATTTTATATTGTATCTGGCCGCATCCGAGTTGACCATTGGGGTAGTGTTAGTCCAAGAGGATGATAAGATCCAAGAGCATGTCATCTATTATCTTAGTCGTGCTTTAGCTGGTTCTGAACATAGGTACTCCCACATTGAAAATTTGGCTTTAGCAGCTATGTATGGTGTTCAGAGGTTACGTCACTACATCTTAGTGAGGACTATGATAGTAGTGGTAGATTTAAACCCTTTCAAATATGTCTTGTCTTGACGCATAGTTGGAGGAAAATTCAACAAATGGATAGTCATTCTCCAAGAGTTTGACTTGGATTTTCAATCTGCCAAATAAAAAAAATACTTAGTTTTTGCAGATCTTATTGTAGAATTTGAGTTGAAGAAGATGTAGAAATTGAAGAAGACTCATTCTTAGATGAGCACATTTTCTTGATCTCCACCTCTGATCCTTGGTATGGAGATATACTTGTCTACCTCCAGACTCTAAACTATCCAAAAACCTTTTCGCATGAAGAACGATGCAAATTATGCTTACATGCAAAAAACTACCTCATTATCAAGGATACTTTATACCGTAGAGGGGTAGACTCTATTTTGCATCAATGCCTCACTCATGAAGAGGCCGAGATTGTCCTAAATGATGCCCATGGTGGAGCATGTGGGGGTAATTTATCTAGGTTAGAAATGACCCAAAATATTTTACATGCCGATTATTTCTGGCCCACGATCTTTAAATATTGTGTGGAAGCCATGAAGTGCTCTCGTCCTTGTCAGCTTTACACTAGAAAGATGTGGTTGCATCCTACTCCATTATTTCTCGTCATCACAATGGCCCCCTTCACCAAGTGGGGAATAGATTACATGATGTGCAATCCAGTTTCAGCTGGGGGGAACAAATACATCATTTTTGTTGTGGATTACTTTACAAAGTGGGAAGAGGCAATACCCACCTATAAGGCTAATGGGGAAACTGCAGCTTTTTTCATTTTCAACCAGATTATCGTGTGTTTCAGTATTCCTAAAGAGATTTTTATCGACCATGGAAGTCATTTCCAAAACAGCATGATGATTGACATGGATACTATGCTAGGGTTTAAACAAGAACATTCATCTTCTTTCTACCTGCAAGCGAATGGTCAAGTCGAGGCAGTCAATAAGACCTTATAGAATATTCTCAAGTGTACTATAAATGTATCCCAATCATATTGGCGCATCATGTTGTATCCTCCACTTTGGGATTATCGAACCAATGTGAAAACTACCACGGGGTTCTCACATTTCCAACTCGTTTACGGGGTGGAAGCAGTAACCCCAGTTGAATTTGAAATCCCATCTTTAAAAATTTCCATTCATGTGTTACCTGACACGACTGAAGTGGAAGAACGTTTGTTAGATTTAGAAAATCTAGATGAACAATGTAGAGATTCGCTGACTGCAAACAAGGCTCATAAAAATAGGGTAAAAAATCAATATGATAAATCGGTCAAAACTAGGATTTTTTCTGAAGGGGAACTTGTCTTGCTCTAGGACTAGGACAAAGAACCCCTGGGGGTAGGTAAATGCAGGTCTATGTGGTTAGGACCCTATGTTGTGTCAAAAGTTTTGAAGAAGGGAGAATATGAATTAACTAATTTTGAAGGGAATAAGCTGGCAGAGCCTAGAAATGGGCTCTACCTAAAGAAGTATTATGCTTAGGCTTAGCATTTTTTCTTGTATTTTTATTATATGTAGCTTTATGTACAATATATGGTCGGTTTGTGTTCTTATATCATCCATTGGTTGTTACAGATATCTTTCGAGTGGTTTGTAGGTTTTGCAGATGACGCTAGCCGTCACAGTTGCAAACTGGCTTCAGCCGCATGGGTTATTTACTCACCTTCAGGACAGCTAGTTGCCTCTGGAGGCACTTACCTAGGTCTTTCTACCAATAATGTGGCTAAATACAAGGCCATCATTGAGCTTTTATGGGATTCCCTGTCACGGGGCATCACCTAGTTGGAAGTTAGACTTGACTCTCAACTAGTGGTTTCCTAGCTCAATCGAGCTTATCATGTGTGAAACCCTATTTTATTACGTTAGTTTTTGTAAGTTAGGTTATTGGAAAGAAATTTTGATTTTAGTACATTTAATCATATTAAGGGAAATAAAAATTCATTAACTTATGCATATGTGAATTATATCTTGGATCGGCACTTAACACACATTCCATAAAAATACACAACAAATACATTGTAAAACACATGTAAATAAACCGACAATATATATATGTGAATATCTATCCATATAGATTGGTCAAGTTCTTGATCCTCAGATCCAGTCATAACTGTGTGAATATACAAAAATATACAAAATTTGGATTGTAATCCATAAAATTCCCCTAGGTATAATCTTGACCACCCTGGTCACCCTGGTCATCCTAGTCACCCTATTTCTAGGGTTCCTCAGCTTCTTCAACTGCAGCAGCCTCATCAACCTCTATGTAGACAAGTACAACCTTGACTACCCTTCTCATAAGGCATATCCAAGTGGGAGGAATACCAACAAATAGTTCTTGTATAATGCCACGGATCTGCTCAATACAAAGAGTTGGGACTCTTTGTGTAAGCCTGTCCAGCTTCCCCTCAAATACCTTGATAAAAAATTGATCCTCCCCTACTACCGGTCATACATACATTCGAGGATGCCCATTATGGAAGACTCATCCAATATCTTCATTTTAAACATTAAATGGATTAAAAAATATTATAGATATGTATATATCTTTATGATAACAAATTCATAAAAATTTCAAAACTTGAAAAACCAAAATACCTACTGCTCCCCATACTCCTCCAGGAGGGAGGACAAGGTTGTTGTCATCTTGAAATTCCAATCCATCATATGGAAACTACTCCAATGCTGGTATCTTCCGCCCCCCCCATAGGTAGAAGTCATCATTATAGACAATCTAAACCGAGCCACTGCAACACTGGCAAAGGAAAATTTCTCCCCACCTACTTAGTCTAGGCTGACAGGGAGAGAAGGATGGAAGAGGTACCGCAGGGCTGATGGCAGGCACTCTCTCAAAAAATAAAGCCACCAATCACTAGAATATCCAAATTTTTTCCACCGACCTCTCTTGCATTCAGAGAGTTGTTTCTTCATTATCAGGATTACTCCCAAGCACCAGTCAAACACAGCTCCTTATAGGAACTCTATAGCGATTCTCATATGGTTTCGAGTATCAAGATGGAGTGATGATGATCCTACAACCCTCACTATTGTTCTTACCAACACCTGCAACGAGAAGTTATTAATATGTACAATAGGGATGCAGGATCCCTTTTTCAAACTTTTGGGTGTGCAGTAAGTGTTGATGTAATCATGAACACTCATAGGGTCACCCCCCCTTCTGGTACCTTCGAGGTTGAAAAGGTGATCCCTATTGAGACAAACCCATAATGAAGTATATGTCTTCCAGTGCCACCTCCAAAATTTCACCTTGTATGTCAAAGGCCCCAAGGTCATGATCCCAGTAACCAATCAAGAACTCTAGCAAATGAACATTGAGGTACAAAAGAACTTAAATAACCCACTTTTCCGCAAAGCTCACATAGTGTGGTAATTTTGGAGTGCATATTGGTCCATATCTTCACGTTCTCATTCCCTCCACTCCAATACCATGTTTTAGCCTGCCCATGAAACCATTATTAAACATTAAAATTCATCAAAACAATTTGATTTTGGCCCTTTTTAAACTTTTTCTATGTCGCGCAATACATGCGACTTTCTTTTAGATGGGTCACGTGTGACACACGGGTTGCCTTTGGGAAAGTTGTGTGTAAGTGATTGTGTAAGTCGCCTACCCATGTGTACAATGAGAACCCCTTAAGACAGGCTTAAAGCATCAAATTTTGCATAAAATTGAAATGTAAATGGTTAAAATGGAAGAGAATGAAGAGCTAGCTTACTTGCCACTTACGGAATAGAAAATCGTCCACTGTTTTGTCCACACCAAGTGATTAAAGTCAAAGGTAAAAATTGCCTATATTGGGTAAAAATATGAAATGGTGTTTTTGATTTCTATTTTTGGACTATTTATAGAAATAATTTCAAATTATGGGTTTTTAACCTATAGTTTCCAAATTTTATTATAACTCAAACTAATGCCATGTCATGTTTTCCTAATGCAATAGGTCCAATGTTACTTAAAGTGGTTATTCACTCATATAGGGTAGGATTTTGGTCATTTATATGCATTTTTACATCTATACCTAATATGTTTTAACCCTAGGATCACTACTTTGACCATGGACTATGGTGTTTAACCATTATTACCTTTTCTATACCATTGTTCTTCCATGGATAGGGCCTTTCCTTCCATGAGTACCCCAGTTTAGAACACATTGATGTATTTTAGTACTCATGATGGATTTGTCGTAGCTTTAGGAGGAGCCTTCTTAGCTATTTTTTCACGCCAAATTGAGCCTCATTGTGGTCTCATTTTACAAGATATCCGCTTTATAAGGCTCCCCGACCTTATGGAGTTTCTTTAGGCCCAGTTCTAACTCCTCAAAATAGACTTGAGTGTCGAGTAAACTTGTCCATTCAGGCTCGTTAAGAATATGTGAATGGGCATCCACATTGGTGGTAGGTTATCATTTTCTCGGACCACATGGAATAGTGTGAGAAAGGATCACTCTCTTTTATATGGAATTGAGAAGAGTATTCTCAGGAATATGTTTATAATTTTTCTAGACCTAAGGGACTAAACATACGTAAAAGGAATGCCTTGTATGAGCTTAGTTTTCTCTTTTTCATGCTCTGGACCTAAACATGAAAAATATTTTGACTGTACTTTATGCCTTTGTCATGCTTGTTAAACACTAAATAACAAAGCATCGAGTTTATTATTGTAATCCCCATTCCTTGCAATCAAATGGATCTTTTCAAGTGATCTTTCTTTCCTTCACACTCGTAAAACTCAAGATATAAGCTACTCTTGAAGGAGCATTGGGTAGGTGGTAATTTAACATTTTTTGGACCTCCCTAACTAAGTAAAAAAAAGGTGTGCCTTACTGTTTCAAAAGCTAAGAGAGTTCTTATATGGTATGTTTTATAATTTTCTAGTCTCAGGAGACTAAATTGGACAAAAAAGGACCCCCTTGGAGTCTTCTTCAGAGTTTAGAGACTCTCTAAACATGAAAACACCAATGAGAATGTACTAGTTCAGGCTCATAAAATCCATGTATCAGTGACATTATCAGGCATTATTCTCTCCCCTCTTCAATATTGTCAAAAATGAAGAGAGACTTGAGTTTAATTTCTTGGACTCATTAAAATTTAACAGGAAATATAAGGAATAAGTATTCTTTTTGGGTTACAGATGGTGGTAGTATGTCCTCCTTGAACATAGCACTCTTTGAATTTTTCGATACTCATGTCTCAGTGCACACTTTCAGCTCAGCTACCACTTCAAGTTTCTTACTCCTCCACATGTCCTTTATACCTAGGGAATCTGATCATGTATCCTACATGACAGATAAGTCTAGTTGTCCTATCTCCAAAGTTAAAAGCTTCCTTGGGTCATCTCTATGTTGTGCTTAATGTTCAAGGATTTATCCCTGCATTTGATTATTATCCCGATTCCATCATTATCCTATCTGAGTATTACTTGTGTCTACCTTCCATTAGAGGAAATTTCAACTCAAAATGCACCTTTTAACTTTTATTCAAATTCCATGTCATCATGTGTTAGCCAATGAAATTGCTTTAAATTTGAAATACCGTATAGGTCTTAAACACTTTTTTAATATNAAACTACTTTTTTTGTTTGTATTTTTGACATATCTCCCTATGTTTTTACTCAAATTTCGATCGGAAGAGATTGTTGGATGCAGAATTAAATTTCACATCCAACGAGTACCCACTCGGCATACTTTTGACGGACCCTGCTACCCCAAAAACAAGAAATACCTGAAAAAATGGAATGATGATGTCATCATTCCATATTCATGGATTCAATATTCATTTAAATACACATTATTGGATAGGAAAAGATATTTCTATTAATATAAATCAGAGATTACAAGAATGACAACCTCTATCAGCACGTCTGCAAACTAGAGAAACTGAGTCCTCCACCTGTGCCTCCATCTCTTGATAGAAAGCTCACAAGCAAAGGAAATCTTGGGAAGAACACAGAATGCTCCAAGGGACAAAGGGATGCAGACTCAAGTATAAGCTCTAGCAACAATGGACTATAGTTTTCTTTCTCTTCAATTTCTCTCCTTTTCAATGTATCCAAAGGGTTCCTTATATAGTTCCTCAATGGGGTAATGTAAGGTCTAATCCGAGTGATCTCAAGGCATATGGAAGGCCAAGAGACAAGTGACTCGGCTCCACATCAAGGAAAACTCCAAAACTATTTGGCCTTTTGCACACTTCCTGATGTACACGGGTTTAAGTGTCATATCTGCGTATATATGTGAGAATAGGTTTAAAAGTTGTGTACGGAAAATAATGCATGTTTTTAGGGATGATCTTGGAAACATAAAAGGTAGGAAAATGGTCCATGGGGTCCAAAGATTCTACAGAGGGATAGGGAAGGCCATAAATGTGTGATCCACCATGTGTGGTAAAATCAGCTGTAACAGTTGCCCCCTAATGTGCGAGGTCAGAGGGGTGATACGATGGTCGAAATAAATTATAAGTCCATCCCAAAAGTGGAGTGATGAAGAACTAGGTGGAAGAACTAGCCATCCAATAGTATAATACAATAACCAAACTCTACACATGACTGCAAGTACATACATCAGTCCCAGATACACAAGAGTACAATGGCCATGAATAGGCATGATGTAAAATATTAAATGTGTGGTCATTGCCACGTACAATATAGATAAATCAGAATATCCATGATGAAGATATACAAAGGATCATGATCTCCATGAAAGCTGAAGATATACCATGGATCAAGATCTCCATAATGGCTGATGATATCTGACATACACTGGAATCAAGTCACAAGAGATGAATCTCATGAACACTGGCACGATCAAGGAGGTAGCATATATGAAATGCCACCAATTTGGAAGGTCTTCTACACAATCCGCTATGAGTACATGTCCTACTATGTGAATAGAGGTGTCGAGGTCGAACTTAGTAGTCCATCATCTGATTACCGATCATTGATGTATACCGTTAACAGACGCGAGATTACCCACTGATAATGAAAATGGGAATCAAGGTACTAGAGTGCAAACTAACAAGTGTGAATAAATGTGTTGAGGTCGAACTCTTGAAAGAATCCATCGATCAGGGGACATTGATGTATTCCAAAAAAATGTCGATGGCGAGAGAACCTACCACTAATGATTGCAAGTCTCAAGGCACCCAAAATGACTCTAGACTCCTATCCTAGAATAAATGATCTGAAGTCGATGGGATGAAATCCATTGGAAGGAGGGCATTAAGGCATCCCCCATAATCCAACATGAGGTACTCAGCAAAGTTGTATAATGTGGAAGGACTTGATCATAATGTGCATGAACCAATATCAATATCAAGAATGACTGACATGCAAAGTCAAGGAGGAGGAGATGACTAGGAGGAGATGAGTGTCAAGGGGAAAACAAACTAGTTCCAAACAATGGAACATACCTATGCTCAATGCAAGGACACGTGTAGGATAACGACACTCGGGGGGAAAGTCCCCTCCTAGTAAAAATGGGGAATCAAGTTGCAAAGGATATGTAAAATGGTTCTTCTTGGCTAGACATGATACAATCTTAGGCTATATGGCTGATAATCAAAGTCAGGGAAGCTGGCATAAGGCTCAATAAGGCAAGCAAAACTCATGATAATGCAATGACAACTTGACATAAGGGAGTCCTGGGAAAAAGGGCTAGCAAAAAGATCAAGATGAGTATGAGGCTCTTGCGCAAAGTCATGGTGATACTATACAAAGGAATCCCACACCCTAATGAAAAAATGTTGGCATGGGAACCAAATGCAAAACAAGAGCTAACTAGGGCACCCATGTATGGTCAAGGTCTACCATTCACATCATGTCACTTCTAAAAGAAACAAGAATGTTCTGTGACAAGATATAATGGGTTCGTACCTAAGGTTATAATGAAATGGTCATAAGGTCATGTAAAGTGAAAATGGATGTGAAACCTAACCTATATGCCAGTTTAGATCTAATACCTAAAATCGGCACAAATGGGTCAAAACCATGATCAAACCGCGCTCAAAATGGACTCCTACATCATCAAATTAGTCCAAAATTGTCAGAAATGGTCAAATGGGTAAAAAATTTCAAAATTTTCAAAAAATTTCTATAAATAGTAAAAAATTCAAAAATTCCATATCATTTGAAATTTTTACCCATTTGAGCTCAAAACTTCCAACGTGAATTCCGGGAGCCTCGTCTGGTGAAATTCGACACTGTTTGTTCCAGGTAACTCCTCATGTCCTCCTCTTCTCATTTCATGCAAATTTTTTAAGTTTCCATGGTCAATTTCATTTTCTGGGCCATTCTAAAGTATGCGTTTCGGCCCATGCGGATATCGGGGTTTTTTCCACGTATAGGGCTGGCCATACACTGAAAAACCTCCCAAAACCGTGTACATATGCGGCTGTTTTGCAAACAGTCGCGTATGCGGCCACAAATAAGGGTTTTTAAGGAAAATAATGATAAAAAATCATGTTTTATGTGCAGGATGGTTCTAGAATGGAGGGAGAGGGAACATGGTGATGTAGAAGAGGTTGTTCAAGGTGACTTAATGGCCCAAACAAGCTCTATGTGCATGCGGTTTGTATAATTTTTGGTGTCTTGGTAGCCTGAGGGCCAAACCAAGACTCCTGCAAATGCTAGTGGATTACTGGGATCCAGACTCTGAGTCTTTTCATATTGAGAGGATGTCACTCGGTATAGAGATTGAGGACATATACTTTATCACTGGATTATCCCGACGAGGAGAGGTGGTAAATCTCCAATCTCACGGGCTAGGAGGTTGACTGCGTATTAATGAATACATTGCGGTGTACTACTTTTCGGACACGAAAAAGGTTGGGAGTCAAATCCTGACAAACTCAATCTAGGTGCTGGGACTAAAGGCCATACTATTGGCACTCAGTAGGATAGTCGGACTAGCTTCACTCCACCAAGCCTCGTGGCCATTGATTTTTTATGTGGTGGAGTGTATGAGACCCATAGTGTACGACTAGAGCACTGCATTGTTGAGTAACATGAAGCATCATCTCAGTGAATGCAAGATGTGCAGGGTGAGAAAATTCGGTTTCGGTAGCATACTGAGCATGTTCATCTTTGAGTGTGTACTGGGGCTAATCCCTAGAGTGGAAGTTCCTCCACACAGAGTTTGAGATCTGGCCCAACGATGTTGGGAAATTGTTATGCATAGACTAGGCAGAGGTAGGGTGGCTAACCCTTACCTAGTGGACTTATTTCCATTGTGGCAGTGATAGATCATTGCCATCGATGACTACCCCTATGCAGGGATAGATTTCCAAGGAGATCTGGACATGCCCCTACCACCAGGAGCGGCATATGGAGACATAGGTAACAAATCCCAAACCCTCTTTTTAAGTTTTTTGAATTATTAAATTTTTTGTGTTTTTTGATATATTGACTCAAAAAGACATGTTTTCGTGTGACGACACATAGTGACAATTTGTCATGTGTATGCAGATATTGGACCATGATGACCTGACAGTTTCCCTCATCATAGATGGAGGGGAATGGGAGACAACATCATGGGTGCGGATGCAGAGCGAACACTCCAAACCATCCACACAAACTTTGTACGCTTGACACATAGGGTACCCATGGCGTAAGTCAAGGATTTGTCTGAGGCCATGTAGCACCAGGTGGTTGGTGTACCACAGGTATGGGTTCAATTATTTTGATGGCTAGCTAGAGCCGTGGTGTGCTACCATGATCAGAACCCCCCTCCTCCTCAGGCTTAGAGACCTAAGAGTATTTCTTTTTTACTACCGTGTATTATATTTTGGTGGCTCAGAAGCCCCAATTTCGTATTATGACACTTATGTATTATGATGTCACATTTTGGATGTTTAATGAAAAACTTTTATGATGATCGACTTTATTTACATGTGTGTAAAAATGTATGTTTGTGATATGATTTTGGTCTATGAAACAAATTCCAATCTAACACATAGTTAGCATATGAGTCAGCAACTTGATTAAAAATTCTTGAAACATGTATGTATGTTATGTTCTCAAATTGTCGTTCTAGCAGTCTCACACATAAGAATCTTCATAATAATGTCAAATCCCTAATACAATACAAGCCATTAAGATGTGAAACCACTAACTGCGAATCAAGACGTACCTCAAGAGAGAGAACACCATGTGAAATGGCATCCTGTAATAACTCGATAACGACACTATATTCAACAGCATTGTTTGAAGAAGGCCATAAACATACGCCTCCTGAAGACAATACTTGACCCTTAGGATTATAAATCACCCAAGTAGCCGAAGTTGAGTTTTGTGTGTGACGGCTAGCACCATCAGTGAATCCCATGTAAGCGGAATACTCCATTAACATCTGCCATAAGAAACAAAAGCTAATAAACAAACCCAATCATCATAAGAAAACCTAACTATGAAATTAAAAAATTGTACAATAATATACAACAATCGGCCTTGGATGAAGATCATGCATAGTATTTTTTAAGATAGACCCCATTTCTAGGCTCTGCCAAGGCTGTCCCTTCATAATCCACTAGCTCATAGGCACCCTTCTCTAGCACACATTTGACTACGTAAGGACCATGCCACATGGGATTAAACTTCCCTACCCCCAAGGGTTCTTTAGCTTGATCCCACAAAAGGACCAAATCACCTTCACTAAACTTCCTCAGACGGACAGACTTATCATATTGGACCTTAACGCGACGCTTATTTACTTCTAGAGCCAGTAAAGCATCTTAACGCTGCTCATCAAGCTACTTTAACTGGAACAAACGTTCCTCCAATGCAGAAGTGTCTGGTAAAAGCTCTATAGATAGCTTCAAAAAGGGTATTTTGCATTCAAGTAGCTAGACAAACTCCACCCCATGTATGGGCTGATATGGAGAGAAACCGGTGGCAGTCTTAAATGTGGTTTTGTAGGCTCACAAAGCATGATATCACATGATATGCCAATTCGTCTTGCTTTGTGCAATGGTTCATTGGAGAATAGACTTAAGTGATTTATTCACTGTTTTAACCTGTCCATTCGCTTAAGGGTAATAAGAAGAGGAGTGATGCTTCTTATACCCTAACTTTGAAGCCAACTCTTCCATCATTTTATTTTGAAACTACCTACCATGGTCAGTGACAAGCTCTTTCGGAATGTCAAACCAAGTAATAATTTGATTGAAAACAAAATGAATGGCTGTCTCACATTCAGATTTAATCATGGGCATAGCCTCTGCCCATTTTGTGAAATAATCAATAGCCACTATAATGTGATGATGCCCCCTAACATAAGCTGGATTGCAATCCATGAAGTTAAGCCCCCACTTGGTGAAGGGACCGACTGTGATAATAGGATGTAACGGGGCATGATGCAAGTGCATATTGCATGCAAACACCTAGCAAGGGTGACACTTCTTGACCACATTAACACAATCTTTGAAGATTGACAGCCAAAAATATCCTGCTCTTAAGATTTTTTGGGCTATAGAAAACCCAAATAAATGACCACCACATGCCCCTCCATGGAAATCATTCAACACAAGCTCAGCCTCATCATGGGTTAAACAACGATGTAAAAAGGAATCTACCCCATGGTAGTATAAAGTGTTATCCACTATAAGGTAGTTCTTAGCCACATGATGTAATCATCATCGCTTATCCCGTGAAAGGTGAGTAGGGACCTTCAACGTTTGCAAATATACGATGATATCCTTGTACCATGGGTCCAAAGTTGAGATAAGGAAAATATGCTCATTGACATACGTATCCTCATAAACCTCCTCCTCCTCCACACTTGGAAAATAAGATATGAGCTCCGCAAATATCAATTATTTCTTCAATTTCGTCGACACAAATTTGACATCAAACTCTTACAAAATAACAATCCACTTATTGTATTTCCCCCCGATCATCCTTCTAGTGAGGATGAATTGAAATGGATTGACATGAGCTACCACCAAGGTCTAGCGAAGGAGAATGTAATGTCTCAATCTCTGAACCGCGTGAACGGTGGCCAAAGCAAGTTTCTCCACATGGGAATAATGGATTTCCACATCAACAAGGTTTCAGCTCAAATAATATATGACATGTTTGTGGAGCTCCTCATCCTCCTGAACCAAAACCATACCAACCATCTCCATGGATGAGGCCACATAAATAAAAAAATCATGGCTATAGTCAGGTGGACTAAGCATAGGGGCTGATGCTAAGGCTTTCTTAAAGCATCAAAGGACTCCTAGGCTCGCTCACCCCAGCAAAAGGTATTCTCCTTCTTTAAAAGATGCATAAAGCCTTTAGTCAAATTGGAAAAATTAACCACGAATATCCGCAAGAAATTTTCCATGCCTCGCAAACATTGAAGATGTCTAATATTACGCAGGGGAGACAATTGAATTATTGCCTCAACCTTTAAGGGATTGAATATTATACCCTCCTTGGATACAATGAACCCTAGAAAACAACCAACAGTTGCGCAAAAGATGCACTTATGAGGATTTAACCTAACTTGGTAATGGCGACATCTTTCGAATACTAATATCAAATGGTATGGATGACGCACTCTCATACGAGAATGAGCAGCAAGGTCATCCAAATACACTTTGATAATCATTTTGAGATCATGAAAAATTAAGGTCATAGCCCACTGAAATGTAGCTCCGGCATTTTTAAGACCGAAAGGCATCTTTCGATATGTAAAAGTACCCCAAGGAAAAATAAATGAAGTTTTACGTTGATCCTAGGGTTTGATCTAAATCTGATTATATCCAAAAAAATCATCCATGAAGGAGAATACCTTGCTTCCCGCACACTCATCCAAAATCTGATCAATAAATGGTGTGGGAAAATTATCCTTAGGACAAGCACGATTTAAATCATGGAAATCAGTGCATATATGGATCGCTCCTTGATTATTATCAAACGGAATAGAATTTGAAACCCACTCTGTCAAGGGAATAGGATAGATAAAACTAGATTTTAACAGCTTCTCTATCTCAGCCTTAATAGCGGGTGCTTTTCTAGGATTCACCGTAAGCAAATGTTGTCGAATCGGCTTCGCATTCGGATAGGTCTTAATCTCATGTTCGATAATATGAGGGTCAATAACTAGCATTTATTTGTATGACCAAGAAAATATGTCACAAAACTCTTTAAATAGCTCGGTATACTCCTTGATCTCATCAGGGGAACAATCTGCCCCAATTTAGATGTTCTCAAATTTGCCAGGATCACAAGAAATATTGATAGGAATAGTAGGTGATAATTTTCCATGTTCCCATCAACCATCTGACCAGGAGAGCTCAATGGAACCACAGGACTACCAATCTTCTCGCTAAGAATCTCCCTAAAGTCTTCATGCTCCATACGATCAAGATCAGGAAGAAAATATGATCGATGATGTATCTCTTCCCAAGGTGGCTCAACCCTAGACATGGCCTCAATAATGGCTTCATCCAATGGAAAAACATTGTCGAGGCAATCATGTGCATGAGAGGACTCAACTGTCCATGCAAGCAGCACATATAGGTCTTCCTCCTCTATTCGCGAAGAGGAAGGACTAGGCTCTGCAACACAATCAAGATTCGCTTGATATGCTATCATTGTTGTAGGAAATGACACATCCATTTCAATAGGTCCATTCAAAGGACTTGATGAAGGAAGAATCCAAGGATATTACATATGGGTAGTGTGAAAAGACACTGACTTCAACAAGGATGAAGCCCCACCAAAACTATATTTGATCATAAGAACGGGCATAGGACAACTAAAGGTTCCCATGAGAGACGAATACATACCCACACCCACACTCCCAGTTGTCGGCTGAGAATGATCAATAATAAGGATAGAAGATCTCAATGATGCACTAAAACTTGGATTATGGAATGATGTATGATCAATTGTAATGATATTCCCATTAAATGGAAAGCATACCACTTGAAAGAGAGAAGAGGCTATGACTTGCATACTATACATCCAATTCTAGCCCAGCAAAAGATTGTAGTCAAGGGGTGCATCAACCACCTCGACCTCGATTGCATCGGTATTCCCTCCCAATTGGAACTTAAGAGAAGGAAGAATCTCATGCAGCCAAAATGATCTACCATCAAAAGCAGTCAACATAGTAGTGGATTGAGACAACTCAGGAGAACCCAAACCCTTCCAACATGACAAATACATCACGTAAGCAGCAGTGCCTTCATCAATCACGGTGCATTTTATGGTCATATTAAGACACTCTACATGAATCAAAAGAGACACGTAGTAAGGCAAGAGAGGATGCAGTCCCATGGTTTCAAATTTGATAATGGAAGAAGAGTTATCATCATTAACCCTAAGAGCAGAAAGTAAGGCTTTCCTTTGTGGAGGACAACTCTGAAGTACTTCAAGCGTAGACATTGCACAAGGAGTTTGGCCCAAATCCTCGACAAAGGAATGGTTCTGGGCAACTCGGGCATTAGGATTGTGCCCCAAGTGCTTTGGGACTCCCTTAGGAATGTGAGGTGCAACTTCATGTTTATCCATAGGGTTTTCGATATGCAAAGGGCTCTCGAGTGGAGCAGGTTCTTTTCCAAGTTTTAGTTGTGACGAACCATAATCCTTCACATGAGTCACAAAATTAGTAGCACATATCATGTTGATGCAACCATGACCAGTATTGGCTTCCGACGGATTTTGATCTCCACCCAATGCGCAATGAGGATCAATGGTCCTCAAGTTCATATTTTGACTATGGGGTAAAGGATTAGTTAGCACATCTAGGCCATGTGCTATGAATCTCAAGGAATCTTCCATATGAGAGCACAAGTGAGTGAGGTGGTCCTCCTTACACAACTTTCAAGGAAACTTTACCTTATATGTAGACTGCTTGTCCCCCCCAGCATTACGAGCATTCTTGTCATTAGCATTTTTGTTCTTGTTCCCACCCTTACAATTATTTTTACCCTTTTTCTTATTCCTTCCAGGTTGTTGGTTTCCCTTCTGGTACGACGATTGCATGAAAAGTACACTCACCATTTGGGTAGGTTGAGACAAAGTTGTGGCTTGTCCCAACACAGATTGATTAATAGACAATTGGCTCACTTGTTTCACAACCGAATCTGCAGGTTTGGAATTTGTACAATCCACAATGCCATCAACATGTGGTCCAGGCTTGATCTTGAGATCGAAACTAGATTGCGGATCATTAGGTATAATCTCATACAAAATTTTGAATTGAGCGTAGATCAAATATAACTCTTGTGCACTAAAGATTGCTTGTTCCTCGTTTTGGACTCTAGATGTACAAACATCCTTCATGATGTAAGGTAACAACGACTTGAGGAACCACTCAAGGATAAATTCTGGTGGTATAAAGGCTTTAATAAACTGCTTCCGTCTATGCCACTCTTGAATATGATTTGAGATATGTGTGGATTTGTCTTGTTGAAATGTCGAAAAGAGTTATATAACAATGTTGTAACACATGGGTAGCTGAAAGTGATTGAGGAAATTCATGCCAAGGTCATTGAATAAAACGAATTTCCCCCTTGGTAACTCTATATATCATTTCATTGTAGGCCCAGTGAGGGTGCGTTGAAATAGCCTCAAACGGATTGAATCATCATGTAAGGAATTGGAAGAGAACCAAAGGTTAAAAGTAGTAACATGCTCACTAGAAAGGCTTCTCCATCTTTGCTTTCAAATTTGGGAATGTCCAAAGGAAGCTTATTAGGGAGGGCCATCCAATCCGGGTCATGAGATACCAAATCGTTCATAAGGCTTGATAAGTCAGGTAATTTCAACATTGCGAGGAAAGGGATCCTATGTTGAGCCGGTCTATGCCATGCTCCTTGATAGTTTTGGTTCATGTAAGGCTGGTTGCTATAAATACCATGGCCTTGGCCATAATATCATCCTCCCATTTGACCCGTATAGGGTTGCATGGAAGCATTATGATGTAGTGTACCTTGACTATGTGGTGCTATAAATCCATAATTGGAAGAGTAAGTAGGTTGTTGATACCCGTACCCATAGGGTTGATAGTTCTGTCCATACTACGGTCCATAAGAGTGTCCATGAGAAGCTCCATAAGGTGTCCCATGGGATGTCCCATAAGAAGCTCCATAGTTAGGGATATGGGGAACTCCTTGCGATGGACCATTAGACAATCCAGAAATAGGAATATGACCTCCTGAGACAACATGAGTTACTTGACTCTGAGATCCTACCGTGCGAATAGTCGTAGTACGAACATGGCTAGTAGCAATATTCTAGACCGAAGGACCACATGAATGAGGGGGAGGAAGGGTTGTCAAAAATGTATTCAAAGAAGTAGGGTTCGAGGAAGAAGGGACATGTGAAGGGATGTAAGTGGTGTTCCCTATGGTCACTCGTCTTGGTTTTGGTACCCGCATATGAGTACTAACACTAGGTCTAGGACGGACATGTGAGGTAGCTTCCACCACTAGGATGGAAGGTGCAATGTGACTAGTTCTCCCAAATCTCTCCACATGGAAAGGAATAGGAGTGCCCCCAGGTGTAGTGCTAGGTTCAATTTCTAACTCAGCATGATGTGCCAGATTGGGTGCAAGGATATCAGGCATGCCATAACGAACGTGACTAGTGCTTGTGGGTTCATGATGAGTCTCGTCATCTAGAAACCAATACCTGCGACCTGTGAATGAGGGATCATAACCAGAATGTGAAGGTATTTCTGGTGAAGGATTGTTAACACCCAAAAATGGTTAACTACCTCATCTACCCCACTACATGGCTCATTTGTCCATTTGCCTACCATATTTCCCTGAAAATCTCACTAAAAAGCCTCCAAAAGGCCTAAAATGCCTCTAAAAGGCCATAAAACCATCTAAAAAGCCTCCAAAAGGCCTAAAATGCCTCCAAAAGGCCAAAAAACCCCTTTTTCCTCCAAAAATAACCAAAATTCCTCTAAAAATAGAAAAAATCCCCAAAAGGGAAGAAAAGGAATAAAAATAATGAGGAAAAAGGAGGAAAACCATAAAAACAGCAAAAACCCTAAACAAGATGCCCTAAACCACATGGTTTCCAAAACCATGGGCCAGCACTCCACCACTAAAAAACTATAAATAAGTGGTGGAGACCCCTCATTTGAACATCCACAGTCAAAAGCATCCTGCCTCTGCCGAAATCATTCTCGAAACCCTAGCTTACCATCAAGCCATTTTCACCATTGAGAACCTTTTTGGCCCATTTCCACCACCGGAAAAAGGAAAGGAAGCAGCTTGGAGCTCGGAGCCACCGACATCGGACCAGCGCAACGGACTCCATCAACCTCCTCATTGGAGGTAACATAAATAAAATCACCATTACACATTTCCTTACTGTTTTTGCTTTACTTTATTTATTTTTTACTGCTTTAGCTTAGTTTTACTTTCGTTTACATTATCGAACTGCTACTAAGGAATCCAGATTCCTTAGTAGGTGCTCATTCGCACAAGCTAGGGTGAAAACCCTAGCTACAAGGATCATATACAAGAGTAGAATATACATCCCCAACCTTGTGAGGTGGAGAAGACATCTCAGGAATCTCATCCTCGTGATCTCCCATCGTGTGTGAATCAAAATGAGAAGTAATTTGCATGGACTATCTGTTTCTCTCTCCCAGAGGAGGAGGAGACGTGGAAAGTGGAAGTATTGCTAAACGACAAGAACGGCGAAGTTCTGTGCCCTAATACACAATGAATAAAAAATGAAAAAGACTCAATCTAATTATGCAAACCCTAGGAAAACTAGTGTGCATAGAGCATACACCTACAAATGTAAAGCCAAATCGAAAGCAAACAAGGGTAGGATATGTGAGCTCCTGAATGAAGCAAGCATGTCTCTCCTAGGAGAGGCTTGAGACTCCCATACACAACAAGCAGAGGTTTGTAACCAATTATAGTGGACCTTAGCTTCAATGCATATAGCGACTATGCTGTCTAACCCCTACCTGGCTAGGACACCTGCAGAATAACCTCTGCGAAGTACCCCTTTGATAACATAGGTAAGGAAACTAAGGTCACCTCAATATAATCAATGCTTAGGTGGAAATTCGTAGGAGGGATTGACCATATGGGAAAGGTAGCAAATCTCGAACCTCTCGAAAAAGCCCCTAGATACAAATACAATCCTGGAAATATATCCGGTGCTACTCAATTATGACCAGGGGTCATCCCAATCAGTAATCACTCACACTGCATCGTGCTTAACTCTCTTGTAAGAGGAGGATCCTAAGAAACACTAATTATATAAATACATTTCACACTCTCACCTAGACAGACACATAAATGTTTCGTTTAGTGGTCTTGGAGAATTTACTCACAATGAACTATTCCAAGACCCTAAAACCTAATCTTGTTGGTGCACCCTATAAAAGAAAAGAGTGTAATTCATTTTATTATGCGTTGATTTTAATTGTCTTATTACTCAAAAGGCAAAATGGTCGTGCAACTAATGATGTTATGACGCAATAAGAAGTAAAATGCACACCTAACAATAAATGCAAATGCATTGTGTCAAATGAAAAATGGGGTATGCTACTACATGAAATGCAAAATTTTCCTTCAAATGAATATGCAATCATTTCTATATGAAAATATGACTAATACTCTCCAAGCAAACCTAATCTAAGTACCATGTAAAATGCAACAATGCATAATGATGCAAAAATCAAATGTTTTTGTATTTTTTGAATTAAAATGAGATAAAAAGCAAAATTATGACTCTACAACCCCCATAATTTGCAAGAAATATTAGACAACATCCAAGCAAAGCACTAAGGTAAAAGATACCTAATGCACTAATCCCAAAACAAAAAATAGAAAATGGAATGACAAGAACATTTTCAAAAATTTAAACTAAAAAGCATCGTTGGTCAGAAACAAAGGTGTATGCAGACTCTAGAAGCATCCAAGAAGACTCAACAATCATCCAAACTCACCCAGCAACACTTAATATTCCCCAAAAAGGAAAAACTCAAGGCATATGCGATTGTGTGCAGAAAATCCGCATATATACGCCGCTATTCCAGGAAAAACCACATGTACAGGCAACTGTGAAGACAAAAATTGTGTACATGAAGAAAAAGAGATAAAAAATTAGGTAAACAGACAAGCTAAGACAAAATTTACTCCTATCAGACATTACTAGGAAAACATGCCCCTAGACTTGACTCAGAAACAGAGAAATCAGAGAAATTCAAGAACATTGAATGTTGATAAAACCCACAAAGTAAATGACTAGGAACTCCCCAGTATGGTCGCCAATTCTTTTACGGAGAAAAATTCATATGGCTTGGGGTACCACAACAGACAAAGTAACCCCAGAAATCAATCCCTTCCCAATATGTAAGAGAAATAAACATCTAACACTAAGGGATCTCGAAACATACCTTATTCCGGATGGTTGATGTAGATCTCCGTTGAGCTTTTCCAATCTCGCTTGCATTACTAATTTGCTCTCTCAACAATCAACAAACAAGACAAGCATGCTATATAATTGTGTTAGACCTACTCTAGCATATATAATCAATAACATATAAGATTTTAAAAGCATCCATGAATTCAATATTCATTTACATACACATTATTGGACAGAAAAAAAATATTTCTATTAATATAAATAAGATATTACAAGAATGACAACCTCTGTCGGCACATCTGCGAACCAGAGAAACTGAGTCCTCCACCTGGGCCTCCACCACTTCAATCCTCCATCTCTCAATAGCAAGCTCATAAGCAAAGGCAAGCTTGGGAAGAACACAAAGTGCCCCAAGGGACAAAGGGATGTAGACTCAAGTATAAGCTCTGACAACAATGGACTATAGTTTTCTTTCTCTTACATTCCTCTCATTTTCAATTTCCAAAGGGTTCCTTATATAGTGCCTGAATGGGGTAATGGAAGGTCGAATATGAGCAATCTCAAGGAATATGCAAGGCCAAGAGACAAGTGAATCAGCTCCACATCAAGGAAAAATCCAAAAATATTTGTCCTTTTGCACACATCCCGAAGTACATAGGTTTATGGGTCATATCCACGTATATACGCGAGAATAGGTTTAAAAGTCACGTATGGAAAATAATGCATGTTTTTAGCGATGATATTGGAAACATCAAAGGTTTTTAGCGATTGTGAACATAAAACCCATGTTTGAATAAATATCTAAGGACATAACCCAACATATGGCATACATGACCAAATAGATAGCAAAATGATTCAGATTGATGGCCAGTCAAATGGGAAGCAAAGGGATAATATGAGATAGTGGTAGTTCACAATCAGCAGAAAAGAAGACAATGGGTGAGTACATTTTCTCATGAACAAGACCTCATAATAGACCCCATGAATTTCAGAGCACACCAAGTCCTACTGCACCTAAATTTCTTATTCCCAAAGACGACACTAACATTCAATTTGAAATTGATACAATAACAAAAGAGTGGGCTAAATTGGATGAAGAGCTTAGGAGAAGTATAACATTTGAGTAGTACTTCACCATGGAAAACAAACTCAAAAAGAAGAAGGACAATAACTCTCTACACCAAAACAAATAATTGAATTGTTCCATAGGTAAAGTGCCACTCCCTACTTTTGATGGTTCATCTCAAAGTTCTGCTAACACTTGGGTGCAAAAATTGGATGTATACTTTTAGTTGAATCCAATGGTGGAAGAATATGCTTTAACAATGGCTATTTTGCACTTGGATGGAGATGACAATGAATGGCCATTCCATGGCCTAAAAAGCTTGGGTCATAATGAGGTTAAAATATATGGGGAATTTTTTGACAGGGTATTATAAAGGTTTGAGCAAAAAGATTGAGAATTGTCTTTCAAAGAACTAGCACAATTGAAGCAGGTAGGGACTCCTATTGAGTATATGTTGGAATTCCAAAGATTATCAATTAAGGCCACTAATGTATCTATGGGAAGGTTAGTATTTATTTTCACTAAAGGTTTGGTAAAGCCCTTAAAATTTTTGGTCAAATCCCACAAGCCTACTAACTTAAATGATGAAATGAGCTTGACTAGAGATCTTCAAAATGTGCTTCCTAGAACAATATTTCCTCCCAAGCCTAACTTCAAATGTGAAAGAAAGCCTTGGAAAAAGGATGCACCTGATAAGAAGTTTTGGCAAAGAGATACATCTAAAAAGAATAAGAAATAAGGACAAAACAGGGATGGACTTTGAAGGAAAAAAGTGTGCTTCACATGCTTCCAACCATGGACACCGGGGCATAAATGTGCTAAAGGAAAAGTTCAATAAGTAGAAGTATTTTCTAATAATGATGAGTATGAAGGGGGTATGGATGCAGAAGGGAAAATTTCAGATCAAGAGGATGAATATAATACAACAATTGAAGAAGAAAAACAAGAATAAAATCATCCTTCACTGTATAAAGAAACAATGGCAGTACTTTCAGCAGTGCCTCGCTATCACACTATTTGATGCAAGGGTATGGTATTGGGAAAAAGAGATTCAGTTTTGGTAGATGGAGGATCTACACATAATTTCATTGATGCATATATGGTGGAGAAAATAAAGATACCAATTGAACCATTCGATGGCTTCACAGTTGTCATTCCAGGTCACAACACAATGCAATGCAATACATGGGTTCGAAAGCTGCAAGTCACCATAGGTAACTATAATTTTATTGATATTTTTATGTTGTTGATGTTTCTAATACTAATGTAGTCTTGGTAGTACAACTGCTATATTCTATAGGAGAGCATTAAGTAAATTATCAAATTCCTGAAATGAAATTTCAAGATTCAACACGTGTACTAAGGGTTGTGAGAGGGCAACACACTTACCCAAAACAGGTAGTAAATTGCAATAGTATGAGATCTATATTGAGGCATGGTGATATATAATGGGCTTATTAATGTTATATCACCTATCCCAAGCCAAAAATTATAGTTGTTAAACACCCAAAGGAGATAGAGACACTTTTGCACAAATATGAAAAAAATTTCAGAGATCTTCCACATGGTATACCACCTAATAGGGGGGTTAAGCATAACATTGTTTTGGAGGAGGGAACTTCACCCATTAAGATACCATATTATAGAAATCCCAAAATTTTTAGAGATGATATTGATAAGGCAATTCAATAACTCTTAGAGTTGGGACTCATTAGACCAAGCTCTAACCTTTATGCTTCTTCAGTAGTGTTGGTAAAGAAAAAACATGGAACTTTGAGGATGTGTATAGACTTTAGAGCCCTGAACAAGAATAACATAATGAATAGATATCCTATTTCTAGGATTGATGAGCTCATGGATGAACTATTTGGAGCTAATTAATTTTCCAAAATTGACCTTGGATCTGGTTATCACCAAATTCAGATGAAGGAGGAAGACACTACTACATTTTGATCCAAAATCCGACGGCACATGGATTTTTTCTTTAAACTGTACCAAAAATCACAAAGATAATTTTTTTTTTGAAATTGTGGTCATAAGCGTCGCTTAAGCAACGGATAGGCTCATAAGCGTCGCTTAAGCGATGGCTAGCCTCATAAGCGTCGCTTAAGTGACGGCGCATAAATTGGTCAATCATTTAAATAGATACACTTAATTGGTTAATTATTTAAAATGGAAAGTGCCGTCACATATCCAACGCATCGGTTCATATTCCTACACACACTCATATAAATATATGTACACCTAGGTTCATTATTTCACACAATCAGTCTCTCACTTATCTCTTGGACAAGAAATGCAAAATTCCTAATGGTTTTTTTTTGGCCTTGTGCTTTTGTGGGGATCTTCACATTTGGTCTTGCTCTTTTGTGGGGATCTTCCCACTTGGTCTTGGATTTTGGTCTTGCTCTTTTGTGGGGATCTTCCCACTTCGTCTTGGATTTTGGTCTTGCTCTTTGGATTTGGTTCTAACCCTTGTGGAAAAGAAGACTCATCATATACTTGGGTTTGCTCGTACTTTGTTCTTAGGGTTTGAGTAATAAAATGCCATGTAACAATAATGTTACAGGTCATCAAGATCCTGCAGAACAAAATCGACAATTGCTTGCTAGGTTGTGGGATGGAGTGGAAAGAAGGGGTGATGGAAAATGTTATTGTCCTTGCAGTCGATGTAGGGGCTTTAATACGAGAAGGTTATTGATCAGAACAGCTAAAAGACATTGTAGAGAACATGGACATGTTGAAGGGGGGCATGAATATCATCCATTGGTAAGTCAATATAATTCATGATTATATATCATGCGGTCTTTATATTGAGAGTTTTTGTAATTGTATATTGTATCATTTTTATTTTTGTTACTTAATTGACATGACTAACGTTCTTTGTTTGATGTTTTAATTGTAATTATAAAGCAAGGGCCTCCTAGGGATGTTCCTAACATGGAGAATGTGGTAATTACGGAACAACTAGCGTAGGAGGAACGTCAATATGCAGGTCCTGCGAATACTGATCATGATCAAGTTAATGATGACATGGAATTAGACGATGATCATGACGATAACATAATTGAGGATGATGGTGCAAAAGCATTAATCAATGATGCATTTAATGTTAGAATGGACGATGATCAACCTCATGCACCGCCAATTGATGACTTTGAAGATCTTCATGATTTACCTACACTTGAGAAGGCAGACAAACAGCTTTTTGAAGGCTCCCGTATAAGTGTTCTCTCTGTTGTGTTGCTGATAATGAACTTGAAGGTTAAGCATGGTTTTTCAAACACAGCCATCACACTGGTGTTAAGGTACGTATGTGATTATATGTTTCATCGTTCGCATATATATGATTTGATTTATGTTGCTATAATATTTGTATTGGTATACGTACTTCATCATAAAAATAATAAGGATGTATTTGTTGTCGTTAATATTATGCTCTTCAAATATTTATATTTATAACCATTTTTTTAAAATTTGTTGTAACAGTTTGATAGGTGAATATTTGTTAATACCATCAAATAAATTACCTTGTACATACCGAGATTTAAAAAATATCATGAACTATGTTGGAATGGACTATCAAGCAATTGATTCATGTCCTAATGATCATATTTTATATTATAATCAGTATGAGTTTGCAACAAAATTCCCTATATGTCATAGCAGTAGATACCGAATAGATCAAGTAACCAAAAAGGTGTCTCGTAAGGTTCTTCATTATATTCCCATTATTCCACACTTGCAATGACTCTTTAGGTGCAAAAACATAGCACAATTTATGGATTACCATGCACGGAATAGAAGTGGAGATGATATTCTTCGAATTCCCGCAGATGGTTCTGCATTTACAAACATAGAGGAAAAATGGCCACACTTTAAAGAAGAACCTCGTAATGCTAGACTTTCTTTGGCAGCGGATGGTGTCAATCCATTTAAAGATATGAGATCTACTTGCTCGGTTTGGCCTGTTTTTGTTATCAACAATAACATTCCTCCATGGATGTCAATAAAGAGGGAGCATATAAAATTGTCAATGATTGTTCTAGGTATAATTTGTACTTTAGAACAATGTTTTTTTAATGCATTAGTATTTAATTTGTCATGAAGATCAATATTGTTGCATATTCATGTCATATATATATTTCATTTACTTATATGTATTGTATTTGTTGTTTTCTTTTAGGTAAGTACATAGTTAAAGATATGAATGTATATATCGAGCCTCTTGTTGATGAACTAGTTAAGCTATGGAATGGTGTCACTATGTATGATGTCTCTAGACTAGTAGGGCAAAGGGAATTTCAATTACATGCAATGCTTGCCTGGACAATTCACGATGCTACAGGGCTAACACATTTTTGTGGTCTTCAAACAAAGGGAAAATTTGCATGTCCAGTTTGTGGTCCCAAGATGAAATCTCGTCATTCAAAGAGTTTGTCAAAGGAAGTGTTTGATGAGTATAGGCACTTCCTCTCAAAGAATCATAGGTATCGAACTATCGAAAAACATCTTTTTAATGGGAAAGAGGAGACCGCATTAAAACCACAAAGAATGACACCTCACATATGGAAGTTGCAATATAATAGAAATCGTCAAGGTACGATTCAATTTGTCTATCTTATATATTCATATTGATCATCTCTTATATGTACCTTTTAATGTTTTATTTTGGATTATATTAATTTTTTTTATTGTTATATACGACATTTTAATCTCTTTAACTTATATATTGATTACTGATGGTCTGCATGAACATCATGAAGGTGTAAATGGGCTTCCACGAGAAATGAAAAGTTATCCCAAACAATTTAGTAGGTTGCCTTACTATGAGCACTTACTAGTTGTTCATTTGTTTGATACAATGCATATCCGAAAGAATGTAGCTGAAACACTATGGCGAATATTAGATGGAAGGAGTGACAAAGAAAAAATTGTCAAAATTTGCAATGACATTCATGAATCCAATCATGCAATGAAAGATATCATTGAACATTTAAACAACGATGGAGACCAAATTAATATAAGGTCACTTCCATGGTTATTGACTAAGCAACAAAGCAATGCAGTAAAAGAAGTGATACAAAAAATAAAATTTCCCACAGGATTTTGTTTGAACATAAAGAATATCTTAACAAGGAAAGGTGATTTTGGCGGGGTAAAAACGCATGATTGGCATATATTCATTAAGGTAATTATATTCCTGGTATATATATTGGTATATTACAATACTGCATGTTTCTGGTTTACTTTTTTGCTTAATTTTGAAAAATATATTGATGAGACGTGTTCATTGTTACAGTATGTTCTACCTGTATCTCTCCCAAACAACTTTGACAATAATGTCAAACAGGTTATATATGATCTTGGAAAATACATGAGGTGATTAGAAACAATATTTTTCACGCATCATCATGTAATTTGTTTAATTCATTGTATAACTTATATGAATTGACATTTGTTTTAGTCAATCATGTAGATTTGTACTACAATGTTAAATTTTCGTCGTTAAATGATATCATTATTTTCTTGCTTTACATGTAGATGGTTGTCATCTAAAGAAATCCACAAAGAATATATAAAGTATTGGAAGAGAGAAATTCCTCATTTAATGTGTCAAATGTAGAGATTTCTACCTTCAACATTTTTCAATGCACAAGAACACTACCTCATACACCAAGTTGAGGAGATTGAATTGTGTGGACCTACACACGCAAGGTCCATGTGGATGGTTGAGAGGAACTTGAAATTTATGAAGGCTTTAGTTAGACAAAGAGCACATCCAGAGGGTTCTATGATGGAGGGATATATGGTATTTTAAGGCCATGGTGTATATTGTTGAATATCTTCCAGGGTTGACGTTTATTAAGACGGAATTAGATCGATGCATTGGTGATCCAAACTCCACTAAGAAATTAGAAGGAGAGTACCTAATGGGGAAAGGTAAATCGAGGAAGATCAAAGGTAATTATTAAATGGTGTTATAGATTAATATTAATGTTAATATTAATCGTACATAATTATTTCATTTTTAATATTCATTAATGATATGCATCATTAATATTTATAATGTTACATTGCGTTAAGTAATTATAAATTTATGAGTTGATTTATGTAATTTTATTTTCATGCAGTTGGTCGCGAGTGGGATGCACTACATTTGTACGTCGCAAACAATCTTGATTGGATGAAGGTATGGATTGAACGATGTAATCAATATGGTCGAGGACTATCATGGGAAGGTGTGGCTTCATTGGTTAAAGAAGCACATCGCAATGGAGATGTCAATCTAACAGAAAGGGAAATCGATTTAGCATATGGTTTAAAAGATAAACAGGTAAGCATGATATTATAAATATAAGCCATAATATTTTCAATTACGTTG
>LPNX011140307.1:178785-282366 GCA_001517045.1 Pseudotsuga menziesii
TAGGGTTGGTCGCTTGTTATTAGACATGATCCAAGAGGAAGGCCGGTAAAGTATAATATTGTATAGGAAGCTGAAGACGGTGTGGAAGAAGAAGGTGATCATGTAGAGGATCAACATGAGTTGGATGTTGACGATCATAATGTTACGCAGGAAGATGTTGAAGAGTTAGTTGAAGCAGATGATGTTAGTGACAATGTTCATGATGAAGATGATATTGATGATTATCACTTTATTGAAACTAACAATGATGATGATGATGATATAGCCTTTAATCCTTATAATGTTGAATCCGGATCAGATGATACAGATGCAGACTTGGATACAGATGAAGACGATGATGAGGTGCATTGAACATCATTCCAAGTGATATATTGTGAGGGGTGGGGGGGGGCAGATGAGCTTCCACCTTCATGTGGTTGTCCCTGTTCAGTAGAGAATATTAAAATATTCTTGAAACAAAGAGAAGCTCATTTAATTATCATTTAATAAATCCTAATCTCTCTACAATTTCTACAAGTACTGTTAAATAAATGGCAAAAATAGTGGAAGTCTCCATCATCATCATCTCCATCGTCATCACCATCACCATCACCATCATCACCATCATCATAATCATCGACATTGACATCTTCATCCTCATCATAATCATCGTCATCTTCATTGGCATCCTCATCATGGCTAGCATCATCATCATCGTCATCGCCATAATCATTAGCATCATCATCACCATCATCATTGCCATCATATTCCTCATCATCATCATTGACATTGCCATCATCCTCATCCTCATCATCATCATTTCCATCATCCTCATCCTCATCATTGACATCGCCATCATCCTCATCATCATCATCATCATTGACATCGCCATCATCCTCATCCTCATCCTCATCATCATCATTACCATCATCATCACCATCATCATTGCCATCATCTTCCTCATCATCATCATTGACATCGCCATCATCCTCATCCTCATCCTCATCATCATCATTGCCATCATCCTCATCCTCATCATTGACATCGCCATCATCCTCATCCTCATCCTCATCATCATCATTGCCATCATCCTCATCCTCATCATTGACATCGCCATGTATATCCACTAAATATGTTATCGTGGTCTCGTTATAATACATTTGATACAAGTTCTCTAGTCTAAATTCCTTTATCAATACAATTATGGTGGCATATTTATACAATTTAAGAAAGTGTTGCTTATCATTTTGTAAAGTGTCAAATTCCCTTCATTGTTCACTAAGTCAAGATTGATGATGATTAGGATGATGACGATATGTTCCCTATCACCTTATTTGTCTAATATGGGGCTTAGTATCATATATCTGGTTCATATTAGGGTCATATGTGACGTAACACCATCAAATACTCCTTAATATTCAACTTGCACAATAATAACTTCCAACATGCTAATACAATGATACGTATGTGTATATATACCTCATGTATTTCTTAGGGGCTTATGCCACATTTATATTATTTTCTTAGGGGCTTATGAATCACCGAAATCTTGCAAACTTGAAAGATTCCAATCCTTTGCACATTTTAATAAGAGCTTTAAAGCTTGAAATTCTGCAAAGTTGTTAGAACCCTTTTGCATTTTCACTCAAAAAGGGTATTTTTGGCCAAGGAGAAGAGAATGCACAAAGGAGGCTAGAAATCCATAAGCAGCGTTGTAACATGAGCTCTTAACAAAACAAATTTTGGAAGAACCAACAAATTTTTAACATCTGCACTGACACAAATACTATTCTTTAGATGAATAAACTCGGTAGCTTCATTAGCTTAGGCATGCATATGGTTACAATTTAAAGTTTAAAACTGATTCCAAAAAGATCTCAATCCTTGATATTTTTGGACTCCAAATCATTGCCTCACAACTTGTTGGACTCCAAATCCTTTAAGATTCATGAATTAAACTCCTCTATTTTGCATTCTCCCATCATGTATCTTGGGAAAGAAATGCTAATGTTCACTGTTTATATATTGGAGTTCAAATTTGAATCATAAGGATGAACGTGATTAACCATTGCCATATTTCCCTCATCCTACCTCAGACATCCCCTTTACCTCCTCAACCAGCCTCTGTAGGGCTCGGTCTTGCCTTTTTACAGTCCCTTGTGGACTGTGGATTGCCTTTAGGGCTGCTTCTGGTGGCCCCTTTAGCAGCCTATTTAAACCCAAAATAGGCTCACTCCCAGGCCTGTAAGTGCATTGAACAGCGTGTAAACAGACTCCATTTTGCATACATAAATTGTTCTAATTCTTTTGGATGGACAGCTTTATAATTAGATAATAATTGCCTTAAATAACTATGTTTCATTTGGGTACTGTATACTACTGAGACACATTGAATGGTAGTTCCTTTTGTCACTACTTACTGTTGTACTATGGGATGTTATACTATTTATTTTATATCAGATATTGTTTATTGGAGAATTATTGGTTAATGGGATGCACCCGGCAAATAGGGACTCGAAGGTTAATGAAATGGGACGCACCAGGAAAATAGGGACTTGAAGGTTTTTTATATGCAAAAAATTAGCTGTCTCAGGTTGTCTAAGAGTATTAAAAAAAATTGTAACTGCCATACTCCAGGGCCAATTTGTGTTGCTTGAGATATTAAAAACTAGATACCCATACGTGAATAATTACAACATTATACATTTACTGTTACATACATCGTTTCCTCCCCACTTGTGAAGAAATTGTCCATAATTTATAGAAAGTGTTGTTCAAATATAGCCTAGGATATCCCTTTGGCTCAAGATGGCGGGTTCCCTGTTGACCTATTAAATATGATGTAGTTTTCCTATTCTATGTTGAATCTGTTGATTTAGGTTGGAGGTTGAACAATATATTCTCTGAGCATGGAGCTTGGATCTCTAGGATTGCATTATGTGGGTGTAACATTTGTAGTATGTACCTCCTCCAACTGTGAGGATTCAGACAGGTTGATGGACCATACATGTAATGCCCTGGTTTTGACCCCGTTACATTAGATGTATATGATGTATGTATTGTAATGATCATGGTGTGGATCTAAAGGCCAAGGCCCCGCCATTGATCGGTAATGCTATGTTTTGGATTTAAATTTGTCACCGATGGTATATCGGGGCATGCAGCACATATTAAGTTTCAGCATCATGTAAATATGCATCTATAATAAAAATAAACACAACCAGCTACGGTCGCAGCAACTAAATCGAATGGGGCATGATTTCCTAAGGATAAGGGGGGTGAAATATTTAACCTATGGGCCAATGGGGAAAAGCCAAATGTCTATGAGAAAACCCATCAAACTGTCAACTACCTTTCTTGACTTTTTCCCCAAATCATTTATTTCTGCCAGAATGTGGTTGAGTTAGTTATTGCATGGAATGGGAAGAGTGTGGGCAAAGAAATTCGAATTGGGCAGAGACCCATTTTTGAAAAACGTGTTCTGACTTCCCTGGCAGGAAAAATACCCAAAAACGTAGGCCATTCTGATATGCATCCACGTTTTCAGTTTCCTCACGTTTTGGGAGCAGCTGGGGTTTTTCCTGTGTTTTTTCTTTCCACGATTTTGGCTGTTAGCTTCATTTTTCCCATGGATGGGAGGTCGTTTTTGTAATGCTAGAGCCTGGGTTGTCTTCCTCATGTGTTTGGAGCTGCTGGTGCATTTTCCATTCACGATTTGGCGGTTTCATGTGTTTTTACCATGGCTGTGAAGAGCCATTCACGTTTTTTACTGTCTCAGCGACTATTGGCCTCACGCATAGGTTATTTGGGACGTTTTTTCCCTGCTGAGAGTTGTGCTCACTGATAAGCTTCAGGACTGTGTGTTTTTCCCCATATTGTGATCCGTTTTTGCTGTTACATTTGGGGCTGTGTAATTCGTTTTTCCCTGTTAAGCTGTGAAAGCTGAATTGATTGCTTGAATGCAATTGTTGGTCTTTGGACTGTGTGAGGATTAAGGGTGTTGGCTTGGTTTCTTGATAAACATGGTGCTAGAAACCACACAGACAGAGCTAGAGGGTCGGCCTTCTTCTTTATCACCCCTGAATAGCACTGGAAGGGAATGCAGGGCCTGAGGGACTGTGTAGCAGAGAGGGACTGATTCCTTGTGTTGGGTGTGGATGGGTGTCTTAGAGGTCAGGCTAGTTCGAGTGTAGATGTTCTTGGCTCTGTAATGAGCTCACCAGCTTAGCAATTTGCCTTCTCCACTCCTTAATGGCCTGATAAACCCAACTCTGTTGGCTTGGCTATGTGTTTTTTTGTATCCTGGCTATGTGTAAGCCTGCTAGTTCCCTTATTCCTTGGAGAATCATGCCCAGCTCGGGGGTGGCAGCGTTGCTGAGAGATTGATGAGCACGCTGGCCTATGGTTGGGTGGAACGTTGCAGCGACGTAGCTGGTTGCGGAGCAAAGCTTTCATAAGATAAGTAATCTTGTGCATTTTACCTCTGAAATTCTATAATTACTGTTAATTAAATAGAAATGAACATGTTTTGTGAATGCTTGCTTGAATATATGATGTTTCCGCTATGTATGTTAAATGAATGCATCTGTGTGTGTTAAACAATGGCATTTGTGCATGGTTTACCATAATGCATTCCTAGCAGCATTCTGTTTATGTAATTTTCATGCCTGTACATGTTCATGGGTGGTTAGCCCGGTCTGAATAAGCGTGTAGTCATGTCCTTCTTGCCGGTCACAGCAATGGGGACGTGACAATACACAACTTGGAGAATTGTGTATGGTCCATATTGAATGGTTTTGAGCTTGTGGTGGTGATGTTTCTTGAACCATCTCTTGTCAAGATGAAGCTAGACTTATCGTTCACCTAAACATTGTGTGGAATTTGATGCCTAAATTGTGCCTTATTATGACTAGAATCCCAACATTTTAGAATCTACCCCTGTTATAAATATACCCAATTTGCAATTTTTTTTTTTTTTTTTAAATTCACTTCTGTCACTTAAGTGATAGTTCTCCATGTCGCATTTCCGATGACTACATTTTATATCCATCGGTTCACCGACGGCATGAACATTATTTTTTTTTTAAATTGATTAACCGTCACTTATCCAACACGTAATCTTTATATCCGTCGCTTAAGTGACGGCCCTTCATGTCACTTATCCGATGACTACAGTTTATATCCGTCGATTCATCGATGGCATGAACGTTATTTTTTTTTTTAAATTGATTAACCGTCGCTTATCCGATGCGTACTCTTTATATCCGTCGCTTAAGCGATGACCCTTCATGTCGCTTATCTGACGATTATAGCTTATATCCTTCGCTTCACCGGCGGCATTTAAGGTTATTTTAAAAAAAAAATTGACTAATCGTTGCTTATCCGATGGCCCTGCTGTCGCTTAACCGACGGTATGAAGGTTATTTTCTTAAAAAAATTTCACTACCGTCGAAGAAAGGCTATCGCTTAATCGACATTTTACATTTAACCGACGGTAAGCTGAGGTATCGTTTAACCGATGGTTTTGAAAGATGTCGGATAACCGACGACAAGTTTCTGACACTTAGAAAAAATCATAGTGTCGTACATGCAACAGGGAAGTGTCAAAAATCCGACAATCCTGCCGTCGGATTTTTGGTCGAAATGTAGTAGTGAGATGTACAAAAGACTTATTTTCGATGTCATTATGGTCCCTTTGAGTTTCTTGTTATTCCATTTGGGTTGACTAATGCTCCAGCTACATTTCAAGAATGTATGAATATAATCTTTTTTCAAGTAGCTAAGAATATTTGGTTTATTCTTCTTTGATGATATTCTCATTTACAGTAAAACTTGGGAAGAGCACTTGCAACACCTAGAGATTGTGTTGAAAACTTTGCAAGAACAGTCTCTGTATGTTAAGATGTATAAATGTGAATTTGGGATGAAATAACTATTATCTCTTAGGAACATTATTGGGAAATATGGATTTAAAGTGCACATGGAAAATATTAAGGCTATCTTAGAATGGCCATCACCAAAAAACATGACAAAATTAAGAGGCTTCATTGGAATATGTACATACTACAGGAAGTTTGTGAAAGGGTTATCCAAGTTGACTTCTCCACTTACTCATTTGACTAATAAATATGCTTTCAAGTGGAATGAAGAGGCTGAAAATTCCTTCCAAAAAATGAAAGAGGTAATGGGTAGTTTTCCCATACTTGCATTACCTGATGTTTCTAAGCCTTTTGTTGTTGAATGTGATGCCTTAGGTGGAGGAGTACGGGTTGTCCTAAAGCAAGGAAAAAACCCTATAGCCTTTGAGAGAAGAAAGTTTCAGCCTCATGATATATTTACTCCATATGTGACAAATAGATTTTGAATTCATGCATGCCTTGGAAAAATTCCCACAATACTTGGTGGGAAACAAGTTTGTGGTGAAAACTGACCACAATAGTCTAAGACGCTTCCTTACCCAAAAGGATATAAATGAAAGGAAACAAAAGTGGGTAAGAAATATCCAAGCTTATGATTTTTATATTGAATATGTGAAAGGAAAGAATAACATTGTAGCAGATGCATTATCTCTAAGACCTTCTTTTTCTCTCATGGGCATTGCTAAAAATTGGAAAGACATGCTACTAGTTGAATATTCCAAAGATAAGTTTTCTTGTGATGTATTATATGGACTCATGGGAGATGAAAAATACATAATTTTGAATGGGATGATACACTATAAGGGCATAATTTATTTGGTTCAAGATTCAGAGCTTACAAATTTTTGCAAGAAGCACATGATTCCCCACTAGCAGGCCATCCGGGGATGTTCAAAACCTATAGGAAACTAAGGAAAAGATTCTATTGGAAGGGAATGAAGGAATATGTTCAAAATTATGTGAATGAATGTAAAGTATGTCAGGAAAACAAATCAGAACTCACATACCCAGCTGGTTTATTACAACCATTTCCATTTCCAGAGCAAAAATGGGACAGTATATCAATGGATTTCATCACCGGTTTTCCAAAATGTTTGGGAAAGGATTGCATATAACTGGTAGTGGATAGATTGAATAAGTTTGCTCATTTATTTTTTGTTACATCCTCTATTAGTTCTGCACAAGTTTCTGGCCATTTTTTCAAAGAAATCTTCATATTGCATGTGTTCCCCAAGAGCATTGTGAGTGATAGAGATGGTAGATTCATGAGTGATTTTTGGTAAGAAATTTTCATATTGGTGGGACTTAGTTGAATCCAAGTACAAGCTACCATATCCAAACTGATGAACAAATAGAGAGGGTGAATAAATCCTTGGAAGGGTACCTCCGAAACTCTATGGGAGAACAGCAAAAAACTTGGAAAAAATGGCTACACTTGGGTGAGTTTTGCTACAACACCACCTTTCACATGTAAATAGGGATGTCTCCTTTCAGAGAATTGTTGAGTCACAAAAATACCACATTTTATTCATCTTTCATATACCATTTGTCACCTTATTCCTATTTTTTCTTTCCATAAAACCATTAATATCCACCACTTTGATAATACATATGGGTTTATATTACCATTTTCCAAATAATTTATTTTTGAGTATTTCGAGTGAATTTGTGGTTAAATATTAAGAAAATTAATATGTTTTCATTATACCTTAAAGTTGGATGAGTTTGGTGATGATTACAGGTATATTTGAAGACTTTAACAAGCTCAAAAGTCACCGCCTAGCCTCAAATTCGAATTTCATCTTCAAGATGTGGGCTAATTTCAAGGAGAAGATCATGGAGATGTAATATCTTATCTAAGATGTCATGGAGGATTTGAAGGGATGAGTTGAGAGAAAAGTGGATTTGTTGAGGATTTGAGCGGATGAGTTGAGAGAAAATTTAATTTGTTGAGGATTTGAAGGGATAAGTTGAGAGAATAGTGGATATGTAATTATGATTAGTTATCTTGAATTCATGTATAAATAGAAGGGCTCTCTCCTCATTTTGTTAGAGATCTCTCTAGTGGTGTGGAAGTAGAGAAATAGTTTAGGTATTTTTGAGAATTATTCATAGAATGTATTTTGATTGTAATGGAGATGATGCTTTAATGCAAATTCTCTTATTCTCTATCATGTTAATTTGAGTTTCTTTCGTATGAAGTGTTAGTATAGATTGTCAATGATGTCTTGGTTATGAATTAGTTGTGTTGATTTTATGTGAGCTCACAAGTTAATGTTGATTGTTTTATATTAGTTTATTTTATGCAATCTTATGCTTTCTTATATTAGACTTATGTCATGCAATTTCCTTCTTTTGCAATCTTAATTCAATTTCAGTCGCATGTATTGTTAATTTCAGTCACCTAGAATATTAGATTAAGTTAGCAATACTCTGCCCCTACATATATTTTGTCTATACCTCACAAGTTTATGCTCTCTGCTAGTTGACAATTAAATCGTTGGATATGTTATAATTTGGTTAATGTTTTTTCCCAACAAGAATTATATGGTTATGATGCACTTACATTTGCAGATATGATATTTGGTGATAGTATAGCTCCAAAAGCTAAATATTGGGTGGAAGAAAGCCATGAAATTTTAAAGCTTTTAAAAGACGATTTGCAGGTTGACCAAATTAATTAGCAAAAACAATATGTAGACAAACATAGAGAGGAAAGGACCTTTCATGTTGATGATTTAGTGTATTTGAGGTTGAATCCATACAAACAAACATCTCTCGAAAGGAATGGAGCAGAAAAGCTAATGCCAAGATACTATGGGCCCTACAAGGCAATTTGGAATATTGGAGAAGTAGCATATGAGTTGGAACTTCCGGAAGGGAGTAAAATTCATAATGTATTTCATGTTTCTTGTCTCAAGAAAGATATTGGTCAGAAAATTGTCATTTCAGATACACTGCCTCCTTTGGATGATCAAGGATAGCTCACACTTATTCCAGAAACTGTTTTGAAGACAAGGGAGAGAAGATTGAGGAGCAAAACAATCAAAGAATACTTGGTGCAATGGAAGGATCTACCAATTGAAGATGCCACATGGGAAGAGGAAAATATTTTGCAGCATATGAATCTGAAATTGCTTGAGGACAAGAAATATTGGGTGTGGAGGACTGTAATGTCCCCATTCAAATAATTGCATAGTAGGAAAATTCCATCAATCTTACTAGTTCCCTAGGTTGGATGGAAAGATTGGGAAGTTAATAAGGGAGATAATAAATGGTGTGTAGACATTAGAAGGAATAAATATTTATTTAATGGAGTTAATTGAATGAATTCAATTGAAAAATGAAATGGCTATGGATAATGGAGACACATGGAGACAATGGGGCCCACTCAAGCTAGAGTTCCTATGTTAAATGGAATCCGCCTCTTGCAATCTCGAATCTATGGGATGCCTAATGTTTTTGGATGGATTATAAGGTTAATATACTTGTCCATATACTTCATAGGTCGAATTTGGGATGAATTGTAACTTACATGGGGAGAAGAAGATCCAAATGGGGGTTTCATGGACACTTGGGTAGATTCCCCTTGCATTTATGACATCTATGACACCAATGATGGAGATTCTATGACATTTATGACACAAGTAAGATATAAAGGATGATAGCTGACATATCTAACATTTCAGTCCGGAATAGAACATCTTAAAGGTTTATCATGGGAGTTGGAGAAGGCCAAGAGGCTCCTACTCAAATTTGGGAGAAGAGGGAAGGTGAAGAGAGAGGCCACATGGCATAGCATGAGCAGCCACACCAATTCAAATTGGATTTGGTTTATGGATGGATTTGGAACCTTAGAAGATCAATAATTTTTATTAAATTCAGGGATCATCAATGATTAGGCCCTTTTGATCATTTGTGAAAATTTTTATTATGAAGAGAGAGAGCTAGTGGATAACTAGTTCATGCCTTAACCAATTTCAGGGGTGAAAGATTCCCATCCTAGTTGGTGTTTGGAGAGGCCACTCAGGTATTTAAAGGAGATTCAATGGAGTGATAAGAGATAGGTCAAAGCTATAGAAGCTTGTGGACATATCAAGTTCATCTTGTTCTTCCTTTCATCTCATGTTTTCTCACCATATTTCAGCTCTATGGAGTGAGGTGCACTTGGTGAGCTATTCATCTCTTTGGGGGAGCTTATCTTGCTCCATTATTTTGTATTCTAATGAAAATTATCTTATATTTAATTTCAGAAAGATATTAGGTATAAATTCCAATAATATCATGTATTATTTCCCAATAATGAAGAAACAATGCCATTTCCCCACTACCTTGTTGTATACCCTTATAACCTTGATGGATTCGAATGGATTTATAAAATATTGATGATTTATGAATGAATGGAATTTTATTAAAGTATATTATGGGTTTAATTTTCAGTAACTAATAATTTGTGGCCATTGGGTCGAATTTCATAGAAACTGGAGCAAACTACACCTCATTTCCCCAAGGGTTCAAAACTAGTTTTTTTTATATCTGATTGAAAGAAGTGATAACAGACATGGGAGGTCAATTGGTTATGCATATGAGTATATGATAATGTATTATACACACACCCTTCTTAAATTTAATAATTCAAGCAGGTTTCTGCACATTTGGGAAGCCATTTCTAGCACTTACCTCGGGGGGGATTAGAGCCCAAAATTGGCAGTAAAATAATCTATCTTGTTCAGAATTTAGTATAGACTTGTCGAATCCCCAACTATGTATGTGGCTGATAAGGGTGTCTAAGGATTAAAACACATGGAGAAAGCCCAGCCAAAGGCTTCAAGAAATCCCACACAAGTATTTCTTTATCCCCGAGCTGTTTGGAATAGTGATCTCCCGAGAATACTTTTGTAGCCTCCGTGGCTTATGGTTGGATTTGATACACAGAGGATCTGTTTCCCGGATTGGAAAACAAGGTAAGGATATAAAATAAAAGGAAAACTTAAACCTAACTAGAAAAGGAAACCTGGTCTAAATCTATACTACTCTAAAAAGGGATATTGGATTGATTATAGGTTGTCTTGAGGTATTTGAAGAACCAGTAAATCACCACATTAACAGAAATGTAAACGAGATGATAATCCTCTTACTCAAATAACAATTGTTTAATGAAAATTAAATAAAATCAACTCAATATTAAATCATTCAAGGTAACCTACATGTGCATATGTTAGTTGAAAAACCAACATATAAGCTGTAAAACTTTCACTGTTAAATCACTTGTAGAAATAGATAAAGACAGTTAAAGAATAAATTCCTTATATCTCTATCAATGTATTAACTAGTAACAAAGAAAAATCTAGTTATGAGCAAACAGATTAATCAATTACAAATTAATCATAGCACCATCTGATCACTTGTAATAAGGAAATTAAGATCTGTCAAAGAAATTCAATCAAATCAAATACAAGAGATAAGAAACAACAATATTGTATTTATTCAGAATTTTGTAATAAATTACATAAACCTTAGGAAAAGCAGAGGTGTTTTTCAGTCTCCTATACCAATCTTCCTTCCTCCAAAAGTCAAAAGTCCTTGATACATTTGAGAACAACATCTTAAATAATTATTACAAAGAATGGGTTTTCCCCCTAAAGGTGATAAAAACCCTGAACAAAACTAAAATCCCATAAAATATCTCCAAACTTTCCAAATACGTAGCAATTCCTCAATATCAATGTAACTAGCGGATTCAATGCCAAGTTGGGAATTGCACTTGTTATCTTCAATCTCATTTTTAGCCAGTTTATGCCAAAATCAAATGTAGATGTGGATCTTTCCTTCCACTACGAAGGGTCATTTGATCAACCAATCTACATCATGTATGCTAACATGGTCAAGCTTCTTGATCTTATCCTCCTCTTCATCTCTTTGCTACTCCACTTGCTCAATCATTAGTCCTAGTGGACATGCTTTTTCAATAAGTACCATTGCAAGAAAGGATAATTCATCCATAATGTTATCTGTTGCATACCACCTTTTGCTGCAAATTGCTTGTGCCTTCTTTATCACTTCAGCAATTGTTTCATCTAAGTCTTCCCAGGCTCTTAAGATAGTCCTGACTTTCTTGAAATAGAAATTAGTAAGGAAAGTGACATTATTTGGCTTATCTTTCATGTATCTTTGCAAGTCTATGACGTCATCATAGTCCTTTGAAGCTTGCTTCCTTTTTTCAACTAGATCTTCCAGAACAACAGACATTTTGTCAAAATTCATATGACTTTCAAAAATATTATCTAAGGTTTTAAACAACTCACAGACCAAATCATGGTGCTCAGTGTTAGTCCGAATAGCCAGTGTCGGGCACCCAATATGCAAGTGAATTACAACTAACATACAGAGTGTACAATATTTATTGTCAACCCGGGGAAGTCTTGTATTTCAAGGATAACATGCACAGTATATGCTTAAACATGAAATCACTGTAATTGAACAATACTATCCTCTGTTCGGCTATGCTCATCCCAAGAATCTAATTAATCTAGTTACCTTATGTTGAGGCTTGGAAATTTGTAGGAAACAGCAGTAAGGGATTCTCCCCAGTCGACGTTCCCAACTAGCCCGTGACTGTTTGGAATGGGGAATCTGTCCGGTTTGCAGTCCGGCTACCATAGGTCAAAGTAACAAAAAACAAGGGCTTTACTGGTTGCGACCCGGTCCACCGTGTAATTTTGTATTTTTTGACTTAAGTATGATATGCAAGTGCCTAATTAACAATGCAGGGTGATAAAGATGCGAGGAGCAGTCACAATGTGATGCGCAGGTTCTTACCTCTCGTCTTAAGGCTCACAAGCATCCAAATCACATACAACAAGAAAATAAAATAACTACCTAAACTATCCCTAGGGAGCAGGATTATCATTCATTGGTGAGTAATATATTTTGTACATGCATAATTAAAAGTTACAGATAGCTTATACTTCTTTCAAGACACATGAACAATTGCAGATTTTTTAACAACCAGTTAGCCAATTGTTTTATGAACAACATTCATCACTCACAGTGGAAAACATCATGAAATATACTGAAAAAATCATTCAACAAGAACATAGGTTCAGGAAGTCAAACACTCTCACAGTTAATGAAACACAACTGAAAATGAAATAGTTCCCCTTCAACATTGTTCATTTAATCACATTGATACATTCCACATTTCACTTTCTCCAGCAGGCAAAAGTTGCAGTTTCTGATTGTAAAATGAAATAGTTCCTCTTACAAGAAAATGGGTTACAATTTATTCCAGGGAAAAATTCCCTTCTAAGTTCTAACTTTCAAGTATTTAAACTACAGTAGCCGATCGTTTGGGCTGCCCCCAAAAGTGTGACCTTCCAGTTCTTCCAATGCTCCATATTCTCCTATGTTGTCTGTATACACTTAGGAACATTTTAGTAACGGACATATAGTCAGGTTCATGCCTTTATCATTATCAACTTTGCCTTCTGCCTCGATGGCCCTTTTAACGATCTGGTCCGTTTCTTTTCGATCCTTGCCAAACTACTCCTCTACGTCTTCGCGCATCAGTTCCTTATGTCCACCTGCAATTGATCCAAGTGTATTATTCATGGGGAATACATTACAAAATGAAGCAGTAGATTATACAAACTGAAACAGCTATCCCACAAGAAATGGTCAGGTGCACTACCGTGGAAGTCGGAAGGATACTGACATCAGAAGCCAAAGGCTTTTCCTAGCTGCAACGACGAAAACGGGAAGGGCTAAAGCTACGCACAACACGGGCGAGAGAGGTTTTAATCAGCAGTTGGATGGATTTGCACTTCGGAAGCTAAATGACTTTGAGAGCCACAATGGTGGAAAAGAGAAGGCTAGAGCCACGCGATGCACAGTCAGAAGTCGGACGGATTTGTACTTCGGAAGCCAAATGACTTTGAGAGCCGCAATGATGGAAAAGAGAAGGCTAGGGCCACACGATGCACAGTCGGAAGTTAGACGGATTTTCACTTCGGAAGCCAAATGAATTCCCCTGCCGCAATGGCAGAAGAAAAACGGCTTCGGCTATGCGGCTAAATCAGGTCAACACGCATCAGCAGTCGGAAAGATTTGGGCTTCGGGTGATAAACTACTTTGGGTTCCGCAATGGCAGAAGTGAAAAGGCTCTGGCTTCCAATCCAACAAGAATGAATCCCGATCCATATAAAGATTCTAAGTGTTTAGACAGCTTTAAAAAATCAATTCTAAGTGTTTAGACAACTTTAAAAAATCAATAACGGCCAGAAACCTACTATACCTCCGTGACGACAACCCATAAGAGAACAACTATCAATACTAAACTCAACCCAGCGACCCGCTGCAACATTCAAACACAAACAAATTCTGGGAACAGGCTTCATATAAATCGTTAAAAAAGTCCAAACTTAAAACATGATCAATAATCAAGGATAAAACAACCTGAAGCAATATTCCATCATGAGGAGGGGCCCAAAATTTAAGAGATTTGGGGAGAACGGTTGTAGCTGCAACAATTGGCGATTACCTGGTGAACCTAGATCTCTGGGCGATTATTCTTTGAGTGACAGACTGTTTAACAACAAATGCATCTATTGAATTCTTCCATCTCCCTGGATTTCTCAAATGCCGGAAGTGTGTACCCTCAATCATTGATAATAGTCCAATTTGGGAGAGTGGAAACCAAGATTTTCAGGTCCAGATGACTCTGTTGAGGCCAGAGGATGAGTTTCATTATTACCTTTGTCTTCAGGTAGCTAATAGCTTGGACTCCACAGGATTGTAGCATATGGTAAACATAAATATTCGTTTTTTCCTCATTCCCATGCCACTCTAGCACTTTTGTACTTCTGGACTTTTGTCCCCTTTATATATGAGTCCTCCTGCATGCCTTTCATACTGAATCTTAATTTAGGATCCTCTATCCCATAGTGTCCTTTTGTGTGAGTAGGGTACTTCAAGTTTCAGCTCACAGACGGAGAGGATCTTTTGGCAATTTAATACTTATGATTCAGCATCTGCTTTGATTTATGATGCTTTCATAGGAGTTTTTTAACTCTTTATTTGCCTTTTGGCATTCGTTTCTTAGCATGGGATCATTTATATTTAATATACTGTTCACCTTGCTCCTTTCCATGGGTCCTCTGCTGTCGCTCCTTAGAACATTTTAAGTGTGACATGGATGGAGCCTCAACATAGTACTCCAGACTCTTCAAATCCGATTTATTTCACAGGGGTTAAGCAGGACTTCAATGTGCAAAGAATTATTCGAGAAAATGAATACACAGTCTGAGACCCAAAAATGTTTATCATTCCCAAACATTTTAATGTTCTCTATGTAACCACGGGCTCATTCCCTTTATTAGAATCAAGAAAAACTAAAACAAACTGTAAAACATGACTCAAAAGACAGCCAAACAAATTATTTATATACAAGACAGAAGAATTCAAACAAACTCAGGAAAAATACGGCTTGAGGACCAAACCATTTACTGGTAAGTTCTCTTCCCATCCTTGCAGATCTTGCAATTTATAAGTACAAGGGCCAAGCTTTGCCGCTATCTGATAAGGGCCTACCCACAATTGCTGGAATTTAGTGTGCTTTCCTTTCTCACCATGGGGGTGATCCCATTTGAGGACTAAGTCTCCTACTTCAAAGTCTTTTGTTCCAGCTTTATGCTTGTCGAACCATCTCTTAACTAACTCCTGCTGTTGCTTAAAGCATTCTCTGGCTTTAGATCTAGCCTCTTCTACTTTCAGGAGATTATATATTCTTATTTGCAAAACTTCATCATCCAACCCCCTAGACTCTTGAGCTAGTATGGAAGATGGTAGCATGATTTTGGGAGGAAGGATGGATTCTTTACCATAGACAAGGGTATATGGAGACACTCCAATTGCATACTTGGGGGTGACCCTATCGGCCCAAAGGGCATTTGGTAATGCTGAGTGCCAACTCCTCTGGTTTTCTACCACAGTCTTCTTTAAAATTCTAATCAGATTTTTGTTAGAGGATTCAGCCAGGCCATTTGCTTGTGGATAGTAATTAGCAGAATAATGCAATTTTATCCATTTATCATGAGCAAAAGCAGTCAATTTAATTGATGAAAAGTACTTAGCATTATCAAAGACTAACGAAACTGGAACTCCAAACCTGGTCATGATATGATCTTACAGGAAGCTGATGACTTCATCTTCTTTTATCTTGTGTAGCGGGATAGCTTCTACCCAGCGAGTGAAATAATCAGTAGCGATCAGAAAGTACTTGTGCTGCAAAGAGGAATTCGGTTTTATTTCTCCAATAATATCTAGTCCCCATTGCTCGAATGGCTCCGTGATCATCACAGGCTTTAGAGGTGCTGCTGCTTTAGGCTGTCTCCCACTACACCTTTGGCAAACATCACACTTCCTGACATGTGCGTGTGCATCTCTAAAGAGCGTAGGCCAATAGTAACCTGCCCGGAGGATTTTGTGGGTTGTGGTATCCCCTGAATAATGTCCTCCAGCAGGACCGTCATACAGCTCTGCCATCACTTTCTTCGTATCTTCCTTTTCTAAGCATCTGAGAAGAACCCCGTCATAATTCTTTCTGAATAATACTCCTTCAACAAGTTGATATGCAGCTGATTTAAGATGCAGTGCTCTCCTTTGCTTGGAATTCCAATGTTCTGGAAACAGTCCTACCTACAGGTAATGCACAAGGTATCTATACCAAGAATCTGGAGCTGCAAACAAAGGACATACCTCCATTACATGTAATTCGGCTTCATCTTCCCAGGCGTTTTCTTCATTTTTTCCATTTTCAGTCATCTGTTTGCATAACCCTTGTCCTTTAACTATAGATGCTGGCTTGAATTCAAGGTCGTACTCTTGAAGAGCTATTATCCAATTGCCTCTTATTTCTCCCAACTCCTTCTGTATAAAAAGAGACCTTACAGCTGGGTAGGGGACGATTACCTTGGTTCTATTTTTTAAAATATAAGGCATGAATTGTTTAACTACGTTGAATACAGTGTAAGCTTGTTTATCAACAGCTGGGTAGTTCAATTCAACCCCCTGTAGACCAGTACTCATAAAGGATATTGGGAATTCATCCCCCCCATCTTCCTTTTGGGTGAGCACAGCTGCTAGTGAATCATCGGATGCAAAGGTATACAAGATAAAATCTTTGTCGAAATCTGGGATTTTCAGGGATGGTGTGTGTGCGACAGCAGTTTTGATTTTGCTGAATGCGCTCTTCTCAATTTTAGTCCACTTGAATAGTGCATTTTGCTTCACCATCTGCTGTAGTGATTTGACAATCTGAGCAAAATCAGGCACAAATCTTCACACAAAGTTTATCATTCCCATAAATGATTGCATCCCCTTTTTATTATGGGGCAAGGGGATTTGTTCAATAGCCTTAATTCTTTCTGGATCTATAGAGATTCCTTTCTTTGAAACTATATGACCCAGCAACTTTCCCTCCGTGACAGTGAACACACACTTCTTAGGATTGAGTGAGATGCCGTATTTCCGACAGCGTTTGAAAATTTGCCTTAAGTGAAACGCGTGCTCTTCTCTTCACTTCGAGAATATTGTAATATTGTCAAGGTATACTACAACACTTCGACCAATCAATCCGTGGAAATCTATGTCCATAGCTCTCTGGAAGGTTGCTCCAGCATTTATAAGCCCAAAGGGCATTCTCCTATAGGCAAAGGTTCCCCATTTGGTCCTAAACGTGGTCTTCAATTTGTCTTATTCAGCTACTAATACTTGATTGTAGCCAGAGAAACCATCTAATAATGAAAACAGTTCGGAACCAAAGACCATATGTAGCAATTGCTCCATGGGTGGAACAAGATAGTTATCTTTGTCTGATGCACAGTTTAAGTTCCTGAAATCCACGCAGAGTCTGATCTCTCTAGATTTTTTTCTTACTGGTACCAGGTTTGATACCCACTTAGAGTGTCTGACTTTGAAAATGATTCTAGCATCCAATATTTTCTTCAGTTCACTCTGAATCAGCGGTTCCAATTTTGGATGCATTTTTCTTAACGGTTGCTGATATGGCTTAACGCCTGCTTTAATGGGGACGATATGCTTGATGATGCTGGTGTCGTATGTTTTCAAATCTTCGTACGTCCATTCGAAAACATCTTTATATTGTTTAAATAGACTGATGAATTTGTCTCTTTCTGCTGGTGAACAACACTTGTCGAGATTCACAAATTTGGGATTCATCTCAGTCCCTAAATTTATCAGCTTGAACTGTAGAGACGAGCTGTGGGTATTCACGTTGGCTGGTCTTCTAAACTTTTCGTTTAAATCGAACATTTTTTCTAACGTTCTGACACCTTTAGGAATGAAATTGTCGTATTTCATTTCTTCCTGATGTTCATCATCATCTATAATGGCTCCTTTAAAGACCTCGTCATTTGTCAAGCATTCTATTATTTGCTGATCATCCTCAAAAAATCGCAAGTTGGTGATCATATCCGGTACTGAGGGCCTGAAAAGCAGTTCGACAGAACATGGATTATTAGTGGGTATGAGCCTAGCAACTGATGTGGCCAACAGGTCACCTACTGCATTTTTAATTCTTGGAATTGAAATAATATTGAATGTAGTAAAACATTTAAGCAGGTCCCATACCTCATTTTGGTAAGCTTTCAAGTGAGGGGAAACACAATGTATTTGATTCCTAATTTGTTTCACAATAATTTCAGAGTCTCCAAAAACTTCTAGATTACTTACCTGTAATTCGATCGCTTTTCTCAAACCTTGCACCAGCGCTTCGTACTCAGCTGTATTATTAGTACAATCAAACTCTAATCTACAAGAAAGAAAATGTTTGTTCTTCTGGGTGTCGATCAGGACACAGCCAGCCCCTGACCCCTCTAATTTCTTAGAGCCATCAAAAAACAAAGTACAAAAATCACTAACTACTGAATGTGAATCTATTCCTACTGCTAAGTCTACCATTTTACAGTCAATCTCATCAGCCTGTGAGAAACGAAGGAGATCAGGCTGAGTGTCTAATGTGTTGCTGGCTTCTTCTGCTTGGTAATTTCTAGGTTCCACCTCAATAAAATAGTTTCCCAATACAGAATCCACTGGTACATTCTTCTCATCCAGTTAAGTAACATTGTACTTCATGTGAGGTTCTCTTAGAATCTTAATCTGGTTCGGACTCCCTTTGTATGGCAACCATAGATGAGACCAATCTGAGGCGAAATATCCATTTAATTTGGCCAACCAATCTTTGCTTAGGACAATACCGTAAGCGTCTGGTATATCAGCCACCATGATGTTGATAACTTAGCATACTTTGTCATTGGATGCCAGATGGACTAGGACATCTTCCATCTCACCAATTACCTTTACATCTTTCCTATCCAACTGGACAACCCTCCACGTGGATGGCTTAGGCTGCCCATTTATCTTTTTACAGACTGATATGGGCATGACATTAACTGATGCCCCTGAGTCTACCAGACAATTATGCACGTTATGATTAAAAATTTCAAATGTGAGGAGGAAAGGTGGATGTTTTCTTTTAGAATTACCTCCAACGCTGGTTTCTCCGATTTCTTCTTCTTCCTGAGGCTGATTGTCTGTGGGTAGCTTCTCATCCGATGCTTCAAGTGCTTTCAACAGTATTTCCTTTTGCTGCAGCACTTTACACATTTCAAATAGTGGAACATTTGCTTTTACCTTCTTTAAATCCTCCACGATGTCATAATCCATCGGCTGCTCAATGGGATGAGGTTTATCAGCATTCATCTTTCCTTCCTCAGGCCTAGCCAACGTATTATTCTGCTTCGGATCTTAGCTAGTAATAGTGAATTCTGGGATCTTATCAGCCAAGGATTTATTTTGAAATCTCTTTACATTTCTTTGTAGCCTTTTAATCTTTGGTAAAATGAGACTGTTTTCTTTAATTAGCCCTTGGCTCCTTGTTGCCATGTTGGTTTCCATGACGTCCTTGTACCCCTGCTTCTTTTCTTCTTCAACATCAAATAATGAAACAAAATCCCACAAAACCATAGTTTCCTCTTCATGCTCTTTCGTTGAAGTAGTATTTTCTTTTCTTTCTTCAGCTCCCTCTTTTGTTAATCTGGAATCCAAGAGCTGATTCATGACCAACGTCATCGAATTTATCCATTGAGGACAATTCTTTTCAGAGTATGGCTGTTGGTGGAAAGTGCAAAAATTTTCCATGCCGACCTCTGTTAGATTCATAGATGCAGTATTGTGAGGAGGAGGTTGAAACTGATGGTTATCCTCTCTTTTCTTATAATATGGCTTATAAAACTTTTGTGCTTCCTTTTCTTTCTCCATATCTATGATTTTGTTGGAAAGCTTCTGCATCATTTTGGCCATATTTTCCAAATTTGGCGACTTGCCTTCCTTAGGCTTAGTAAACAATAAGGATTTTCTTCCCGTACCTTTCTCTCCTGATTGTTTTGGATAATCTTCAATACTTTCTCGTTTTGCTTCCACCACTTCTGCCTCTTCATAGTTTTCCGTCAGAGTAGGCTTGGCCCTACCTTTGGCAAACATGGCCAAATCAGGGCCTAAAGAGAAAGTATAATACTCAATCAATACCTTGTCCGAAGGTTTATCTGTTTCAGAGAAATTCTTGAGATATGTTGCAAACCTTTGTGTGAAAATGTGCACCTTTTCTTTTCTTTCTTTCTTCAACACACACAGCCCTTTTATGAGAGCTGCATGAGTTTTCTGAGTTGCATACTTATTTCTGAAAATTCTTTCGAAGGTATCCCAATCAGGGATAGAGTTAGCAGGCAATCCAAAGTACCATGATGTTGCAGCTCCTTTAAGGGTATGCAGGAAAATTCTGTAGACTATATCTTCATATTCCCCGGCCCTTAATCCTTCAATTGCCAAATAAAAACTTTGTAGATGATCATCTACTAGTATTTTCTCATTTGGGTCGAAATTGGACAAAATCTTGTCAAAGGCTTGAGGTAGGTCATGTAATGGAGGTGTCAGGTTTAATGGTGATCTGGCTCTCCATGTAGGTGGTGAATTAGGTGGGTTAGGTGGTGGATTAGCATTTACTCCTGCCATGATTCTAGGTGGAGAGTGAGGAGGTGAACCAATAGGAGTGTGAGCAGGAGAACTGTGAGGGGTATTTGGGCCTTCTTGGTTTAAAGGTATTACAACTTCTTGTAAGGCTGTTTCTACAAGATCTTCCCAGTCTCCAACCAACACTGAGTCTTCTGCTACAGGATGATCTTTCCTTTTATACTCTCTTCTGGGCAATTCAGGGATGATTGGAAATCCTCCAATCTTATTTACATACGCCCTAGTGTGTCTTCTCAGATCATTAACAATTTCGTTGCCAACAGAATATAGATGTTCTCTTTCTTCCGAAATTGGATTATGAAACCCACTGCTTTCATAACTGTTACCGGTGGAATAATCTCGGGAAAATGGGTTTCCTTGTCCAGGAATACATTGGCGGCCCTCCTTCTAGCACCAAAACTGTTGAGGCCTGGAAATTCACAGGCAACAACAGTAAGGGATTCTCCCCAGTCGACGTTCCCAACTAGCCCGTGACTGTTTGGAATGGGGAATCCGTCCGGTTTGCAGTCCGGCTACCGTAGGTCAAAGTAACAAAAAACAAGGGATTTACCGGTTGCGGCCCGGTCCACCATGTAATTTTGTATTTTTTGACTTAAGTATGATATGCAAGTGCCTAATTAACAATGCAGGGTGATAAAGATGCGAGGAATAGTCACAATGTGATGCGCATGTTCTTACCACTCGTCTTAAGGCTCACAAGCATCCAAATCGCATACAATAAGAAAATAAACTAACTATATAAACTATCCCTAGGGAGCAGGATTATCATTCATTGGTGAGTAATATATTTTGCACATGCATAATGAAAAGTTACAGATAGCTGATACTTCTTTCAAGACACATGAACAATTGCAGATTTTTTAACAACCAATTAGCCAATTGTTTTATGAACAACATTCATCACTCACAGTGGAAAACATCATGAAATATACTGAAAAAAGCATTCAACAAGAACATAGGTTCAGGCACTTAAACACTCTCACAGTTAATGAAACACAACTGAAAACGAAATAGTTCCCCTTCAACATTGTTCATTTAATCACATTGATACATTCCACATTTCGCTTTCTCCAGCAGGCAAAAGTTGCAGTTTCTGATTGTAAAACAAAATAGTTCCTCTTACAAGCAAATGGGTTACAAGTTCTTCCAGGGAAAAAGTCCCTTCTAATTTCTAACTTTCAAGTATTTAAACTACCATAGCCGATCATTTGGGCTTCCCCCGAACGTGTGACCTTCTAGTTCTTCCAATGCTCCATATTCTCCTATGTTGTCTGTATACACTTAGGAACATTTTAGTAATGGACAGATAGTCAGGTTCGTGCCTTTATCATTATCGACTTTTCCTTCCACCTCAATGGCCCTTTTAGCGATCCGGTCCATTTATTTTCGATCCTTGCCAAACTGCTCCTCAACGTCTTCGTGCATCAGTTCCTTACGTCTACCTGCAATTGATCCAAGTGTATTATTCATGGGGACTGCATTACAAAATGAAGCAGCAGATTATACAAACTGAAATGGCTATCCCACAAGAAATGTCCAGGTGCACTACCACGGAAGTCGGAAGGATACTAATGTCAGAAGCCAAAGGCTTTGCCTAGCCGCAATGGCGGAAACAGGAAGGGCTAAAGCTACGCGCAACATGGGCGGGAGAGGTTTTAATCGGTAGTCGGATGGATTTGCACTTCGGAAGCTAAATGACTTTGAGAGCTACAACAATGGAAAAGATAAGGCTAGAGCCATGCAATGCACAGTCGAAAGTTGGACGGATTTACACTTCGGAAGCCAAGTGACTTTGAGAGCCGCAATGGCGGAAAAGAGAAGGCTAGAGCCACACGATGCACAGTCGGAAGTCGGATGGATTTGCACTTCGGAAGCCAAATGACTTCCCCTACCACAATGGCGGAAGAAAAATGGCTTCGGCTATGCGGCTAAATCAGGTCAACATGCATTAGCAGTCGGAAAGATTTGGGCTTCGGGTGCTAAACTACTTTGGGTTCCGCAACGGCAGAAGCAAAAAGGCTCCGGCTTTCGATCCAACAAGAATGACTCCTGATCCATATAAAGATTCTAAGTGTTTAGACAGATTTAAAAAATCAATTCTAAGTGTTTAGACAACTTCAAAAAATCAATAACGACCAGAAACCTACTATACCTCCGCGACGGCGACCCATAAGAGAACAACTATCAATACTAAACTCAACCTGGCGACCCGCTGCAACATTCAAACACAAACAAATTTTAGGAACAGGCTGCATATAAATCATTAAAAAAGTCCAAACTTAAAACATGATCAACAATCAAGGATAAAACAACCTGCAGCAATATTCCATCATGAGGAGGGGCCCAAAATTTAAGAGATTTGGGGAGAACGGTTGCAGCTGCAACACCTTCTAAGGAATGCAATCACAATTACCTTCTGCTATGTCTTGATCTAAGAATGGAAAAATAAAATTCACATCTAAATTACGATTGCACATAAAGGGAAATCCTGTTCAGACCACTTGATGATTAACTCAACTATCTAATCCGATTCTCCTAGGAATCCAAAAAACATAAATTGAATATTGATCTAGGAATTCAAAATACAGAGATTGAGTTCAGCTGTTCTAGGAAATTGAAGTACAGGAATGAAATTCTGTAATCATAAAAATAAGAGACAAGCTACAAAGATTCATGGAAATGACAACTAAAAGATATAAGGATGAACAAAGCTGTTACAGTTACCACACGAATTGCATAAGAAATAATTACCTACTCAGTCGACTGTCACACTATGCCACTGCAGGTATCCAAGGAATGCAATCATGACACACTGTAAATCCACACTTGTTACAGATTCCTATGAAGAAATAAAATTAACATAACATCACACAACAAAATAATTGAAAAGGCCTAATTTAACTTAGTGATCCCTATGGAAGGCGGGCCCAGCCTTCACACAGAGATGCTGGCTGAACACACATAGAAACCTTTAGATCAGAAGTAACTCCTTGTATTAAAAGACAGAGTGATTACACAATCCCTCCTCACACCTAATACAATGAATTGATTATATGTTCAGCAACCCCTGGCTCGAAACAGTTCTCCATATTTATACAATGTAAATCATAACATCCTATCCTATTATGGGGCAACCATGAAGATCCCTGATCTTCAGGCACCCTAAATGACAACAGTTGTTACAAACGTGGCAGGATGAAAAATAGAAAACATAGGAAAATAGTTAATCACCCCAGGAGTGACGATATCTTCAGATTATGGCTACACATAAGCAGAAATGCACTATTGACCTCCAAGTCTGACGCATTCTGTTATAGCTACCTTGACACAGCTTTGTCCAGGATATCGCATTGGAACCACATTCCTTGGGTAATGATAGGATGGATGGAGATCAGCTTGAGCGATGAATGCCCATCCTTTTCATATCCTTTTCAGCCCAATCTTCCTACAGTCCATATATCTCAAAATACCTTTATAAACCATCATATGTTAGCGCATTGAGAGATACGAAGCCTTAATTATCACAATCATAAGTATTAATAAAATAAAACAATGACCAATCATACCTTGGTGGTTTGAAGAGTAGAGTGGGGGTAAAACGTTTATTTGGCATGCTCAATGGGGTAGGATAGAACAAGAAGGGGTAATTAAGGGTGGCCAAAAGAGGCCATTTCTGGGACCAACATCTCACCCCAACTGTCTTGCTTCATGTCCTCATGCAACAACCTCCATTATTCTGAATCCGAATCTTGCACTAAGCTCTGTTCATGGAGAGAAAAGAATTTGTAGGGGAACTCAGGCATCCCTTCTTTTTCTACGAACCCTCTGTGAGCAATCCAATATCTCTAACATCGCTGCTCCTCTACCTTGGTTAGTGAGAAGTGTTACCACCTAAGTTGTACTTAGTGGTTTTTTATCAAGTGAACCTGGTGAACCGGACAAGGATAACTTGTTTCAATTGCAAAAGACCTTTGGAAGTACTTCTGGGAAGTGCTTGTTGTACTATATCACATGTTCATACCCCATGGGGGAATTGTAATAAATGTTATAGCATGATAGTGTCTGTAAAAGACTCGGTCTCTTAGACTTCATTTGTCAATCCGATTAGCCCAGGGTGTTTTTTCCCTTGGTTATTATTGGTTGTTGAATAAACGACTGATAATTTCTAAGTTTTTCACTCCATACCTCCAAAGTTGGGGTGTTCAGCTTGGCATTTAGGCCTATTGAGGTTATTAGAGTCTATGTGTCAATGTATAAACATGCTAGACATCATGGTCGAGTCATATGAACATGTCTAAGTCCCCCTAGGTTTTTTCAATTTTTCAATTTTTTCAATGTTTTTTATTAAAATTTATTTTTTCCAAAACTTAGGCTATTTTTTAATAGTTTAATTGGAAAAAATGATTTTGTAATAAAAGTGGGCCAAATAATCTGTTTTAGTCATGTAGGTGCTCATTTTCAAGCTAAGAGCACCATGTAAACCCATGGACCCACTATTTCCTAGTTTTGAGTGATTTTCCATCACTCAAGTTAGAAAGCCCCAAAAATCAATTATTGATTATTTTAATTAATAAATTGATGAATAATGGAGCAAATCCAAAATCATAGATCAGTGGATTCTCAGCCGATTTGATTGAAATCAATCAGATCTGAAGCAAATTGACTGGATCTGACAAATCCTTGACTGAAGGAGGTGATCAAATCAGATCCAGAGTTGATCTTCAGCATCCTTTATGTGGAATTTCACCCTCCCTCTCTCCTCAACATGTTTTGGCTCATCTGGATGAGTTTTGGTGGATGCTTCAGTTAACAGGTTGAGGTGTCAGTCAGATCAACTCTCCAATTGACAATTGAACTCAGTGAGACTCAGATCTGGTTCAGTTAGACACAGATCAGGCATTGATGGACTCTCCATTAGCATATTTTTTCTATCTCCTTGAGATTTGCACCCCCCCTGGGCTGGATCTCCTAGTTTTTGTATATATCCTGCTTGAGGCTCCCTCTTCCAAGCTAGTTAGAGCTGGACTGAAGGGATTGCCATTGTAACTCTGTATTTGATCATCATTTGTGAATAAAGAAGCTTTGGAGGCTATACTGTGTAGTGCATGTGTATGTGTGGATTCTCAGTGTTATGCTATTGATGTGGTAGCTGCAATCTCTTGCCAAATCCTGTGCTGCTTCTGTGTTCTGGCTTCAAGGATTCGACTGAATCTAGTAAGGGGTAAACTAGGAAAGCTAGATTGCTTGATCTTGTTTATCCATATGATGTATGCTCAAAAATTTCAGTTATATGCTTAAATATAGTTATTTTGGCATGATCATTCATTTTTGCTACTTTATACATCTATATCCAAATCTCACGAGGTGTGTGCAGGCTTGTGTTATTTAGTTGCAGGTTCCCAATTGGATGAAGGTGTGGATCTAGATTGATGCCATTCCTATCCAATAATATCAAGACTCTATCCCTCAGCACTCCACAAAAGGGCCTCCTTTCAGCTTGTTCCATTCAAGCAACGATCTGACCTTCTCTCCTCTTCTTCTCATTTCTACAAAAAATCAACATTTTTACCCGGTTACTCTGTTCGTAGCTTTGATTTTTCTTAGATATATGATATTAAAATTAATTCCAACATATTTCTATATTAGCATAGCCTATAGTCTATATTTTTCACTTAAAAAAGTTTCATAAGCATTCTAGATCTAGCTTTAGGGAAATCATCTTTTTGCATGAAAATTTAAAGAAAACTTGTAGATCGCATGCATTAGATTTCCTTTCGCTGTTATAAAATTTAATATTCTGCAATATCATTGCATATTTCATTGGCTGCACAAACATCAATCCAAGATCCCAAGGAAAGATTGCTTTCCTTGGTTCGTTTTCGCCTGTTTAGCTAGTTTTAACTTCATTTTTTTTGAGATAAGGTAAGTTGATCCAAAGGTACTCTTAAAGTGATTTTGTGTGTATGTTATTCTAATGTGATCTCTTTATTTTATCAGGTATGACAGAAAATAAAGGAAGCTTCTGTCCGAAGTGGCCTCAGGAGCGTTCAAATCCCCCCAGGGGTCTCCCTTTTCACCAAAATCTTAAAATTTTTGCAAAGTTGTAAAATATTGGTTTCAGCCTATATAAGGACCAAGAAGTTTCTAATATTTCATTTTTCTGATATTGTAACCAATAATAAATAAAATTATTTTTGGAATAGGCTCTTTCAAGCCCATTCCCCATCCCCCCTGGGGGGATTTGCGTCGGTGTCCTTTTCGTCGCTTTCTGCTTATTTCTTTTTTAAACTAGCATTGATCTAATTTGTAGGGTATTATACTTGATTTTAGTATTAATTTCAAATTCCACTTTTGTTTTCAAAGTAATCATAACACTAACCCATGATTTCCCGATTAACTTGAAAGGGGAAAGAGATTCGTGGTAGGACTAATTAGAAAACCAGAATTGTGTATCTGTTTTATTTTTTATCTTTTATTTATTAGCAATTTTAAAATTAACCCCTCCTTTATTCCCCGATTGAGATCCACTTGGATCGAAAGAGGTTCCTGGAGGGTTTTTCTTTTAAACAAGAACACTCAGTTTAAAACTTACTAAAATTGACAAGACTCTAGTGTGTATGCTCTACACTTGGCTGCAGTTCATCCGATCAGTCAAGTTGTATCAAAAGCACTTGGGTGACTAGTATAATTAGGACTCACTCTCCCAAACTGACAAACCATCAGGTGAAAATCCAACGCCTAGATCAAACCTTTACGATGGCAAAATACCCAAAGGAAGCGGGAACTTCTGAAAAGTGACCTTGGGGCACCGATCTCTATCACACCCTAACGGGTGCGTTACAAACAATAGCCCCATATACTCCATTTCAGCCCACATATTCCTTGCGGGTAGCCATGAAGGTTTATTTTTGGACATACTCCAAGTACTCTCGGGTATATCTGGAGTCCCCCCTTAGCCTAATTTTAATCAACTCACACTTCAAATTTAAGTTAAAACATACCAAGAGGCAATCGCAAAACATTCACTCCAAGCACATTCAAGCATATTGATTCTATTTTTGACTCCATTCTAAGGCACTAGTTAATTTCTTACTTTATATATACATTGTGTCTCGGCATTGTGCTTTCGTGTGTTCATCTTTTACATCTTTCCCTCTTTGATTATCTATAGTTAAATTGTAAACTCCTAAATAACTCAGTCAGTTTAAACATCACAACACTAAGTAATTCCCCTTAGTAACTTAATAGGGTCTACCCCCTTGGCTTCATTAGGAGTTGATCCTAAATGGAGGAGTCAAGAACAAGGTGATAGCCTTGACTCGAGACTTGCCCCCAAGGACACACTGAGTGGCTTGAAGATTTATGCCACATGACCCAGGTGTGTGAAAGGAAGCAGGGAATTTTTGGTGTCGTTGCCGGGGATAAATATTTTTATTCCCGAGTACGACTTAGCTTAAATTTTTTCTAAACAACTAAAAAGATAAAAAAAATTGATTGATCTAGTCTTTAAAAAACATAAAATTTAAACTCGATCTATCTGGCGACTCCACTATCTAACATCCCTTCAAGAATTTCTACCTGAAGAAACCGCCGACAATTATTCAATCCTCTCCCTGATCCCGAAAGGTTTATTAGGGAAGGATTGAATAGGCAGACTTCTCATAGAAACCTTGAATATTTAGGAGACCAATCCCTCTCAGATATCCATCACATATTTGTAGAGAGTCATGTTCACTAATCTCAAGAAATGACGGAATTTTTCAAACCCCTTGACTTTTCTCAGATAGCGGGTTGTCCTCATGATGTTCCGAATGATGCTATCAAGAAGCTCCCCATATTTCAGGGCAATAATGCCATCACTGCGAAGTCTCACCTTCGAAAGTTTGAAAAGCACCTGGGCAGTTATTGCAATGATGCTACCCATGACCATGATGATGTCAAAATGACGCTCTTTGCTTTATCCTTGGAATATGATGCTGAAGAATGGTACTTCGACCTAGATGATGATTCATATAAAACTCTTAGTGAATTCCTAGAGGGTTTTAAGAAGAAATGGGGAGAAAAGAAAGAACCAAGACATCTTCTTGATGCCCTTCATAACATAAAGAAGATGGAGAATGAAACCATGGATGAATTTAACACTAAGTTCAGGAATGTGGTTGTGGACCTCCCTAACAAAATCAAGCCAAAGGATGCCTCCATCCTCATATATTACATAGAAGCTTTCACTGGTGATTTGAGGTACCAGTTAAGAGACAAAGAGCCAACCAATCTAAAAAATGCTCAAGAATTGGCCAAGAAAATAGAAAGGAATATGCAGTCTTCAGGCAAATCCAACATTCTGGGTTACACTAGGGGAAACACTTCATACAATAAAGAAAAGGGAAAAGCCTTTGAATCAGAAGAGAAGGGAGCCTCTAAAGATCCCATGGAAAAGGTAACAGACATGATAAAAGACTTGGTTACTAGTCAAAACCAACTTATGGCAGATCAGTCTACACAATTGAATCTTATGCACAATAGAATAATCACAATGGAAAGAAATAATGGACCTAGGAACTTTCAACCTAGGAAGAATCAAATGTATCAAAAGAAGTTTCCTCAACAAGAGCCTAGGATTCCAAACCAGTTAGACTCAGCTAACATGGTAGAAAAAGTAATTCCATGGTGTAGACCCTGTGAACATTTCCACTAAGAAAACACTTGTTATGTTGCAAATCAAGTCATGGAACATGGACTTCCCAAGGTCAGTAATCAAGAAATAGATGCAAGCGAGCCTGATCATTCATACATGGTAGGCTAGGCCTACCCTTTTTCACCATCTAAACAGTACAAGCCTGAGGATGAAACCATTGCAGAATCTTATAGTGAAACTTATGATGAAAACTGTAATATACATGATGGGACTCCTATGTGTTCTCCATATAATGATGACAGTCTGGAAGGTTTACTACCTTGTGACCTTTTCTCTGAAGAAGATGAGTATGAAAATGAGGACAAGTATAGCTTGGAGCATGATACAAGTGACGAAGACTCCCTTATCCCCGACAAAGATGTTGATGAGGAGTCTTGGACATTCATGGAAAATCCAGTCTATGACATGAATAAAGAGGAAAATAATGAACCAGAAACTTTTGATGGTTTTGTTGATTTGTCTATGGCATATCTAAAGGAGAGAGCATGGACCATGTGGCCTTAGGAAACTTTGATATGAAAAAGGAGCATGCATTTTATCCACATGATCAGTTTGAGCCATATATCAGTATTAGTAATGAAGACAAAGAGAACTTGATATCGGAACCTGATATCAACAATGGGGAATCCATCACATCTAACATAGATGATAGTGATGACTATTGGGATTTTTGTGGATATCTTATTAAGAATCCTATCTATGCTATATCCAGCAAGGGGAGTGTCTATTTAGAAATTTGTGGAAGTCCAATCTACTATACTTCCATAGAGGGAAGCATGGATATGGAGACCTTGGAAAATCTTAGTATGGAAAAGCAACATTCAAAACTCTTATATGATCATTTAGAGTCATATCATGCAGAGCCGCACAAAGGTATCAATAATGAATACATGGAGAAGCCGTGTTGTGAAAAGACAGATGTGATGCAGTTATTAGAATATCAGTCTCAACTATCATCTTCACATATAGAGTTTCCTCATCACTTGGAGCCGCTTGGGGCTTATAGAGTGAATTATCACCCGGTAAGCCTTGATGATCAGTATGATGGTGTAGACAATCTACCTCATCATTCCCATTTGTACATCAACCCTATCCAGTCATGGATAGAAGCAGCCTGTGTAAGCACGTACCAGTTTGGGAGGAATTTTGACGACATTATTCATGCCTATAATTTCCCATCCATCCCGCCCCTTCCAGATCATCACACAAGTTTTCATTTTCTGAATAAAGTATCCTTACTTTGGCTGGTAACCAAAGACAAGGAAATTTCTTTTATGTTAATAAAATTCTTAGGTGGTTACATTGGATTTCTGATTACACTTAACCCTTTTTATATCATGCTTAGAGTAGGAAAATAAGCTCCTTGAAAAAGAACATTTACTTTCCGCATCTCTATTTTATACTTAGCTATAATAAAACTTTGCTTCTTTTAGTTAGTTACATTTATGTTGTTTAAATAAATCAACTTAATGGTTCATTTGGTTTTTTATAAAACTTGTGCTACTGAGGTTTTTCTTGTCAAGTTGAGATGTTTTTATAGGGTATATAAACCATAGTTTCTGGTGTTCTCGTATCCTCTCCTTGCCTTAAAGACCAGATCGAGCACACGTCCCACAGTTGGAGCCAGAATGTTACCACCTAAGTTGTAGTTAGTGGTTTTTTATCAAGTGATCCTGGTGAACCAGACAAGGATAACTTGTTCGGACTGCAAAAGACCTTTGGAAGTACTTCTTGGAAGTGCTTGTTGTACTATATCACATGCTCATACCCCATGGGGGAATTGTAATAAATGTTCTAGCATGATAGTGTCTGTAAAAGACTCGGTCTCTTAGACTTCATTTGTCAATCCGATCAGCCCAGGGTGTTTTTTCCCTTGGTTATTATTGGTTGTTGAATAAACGACTGATAATTTTTGAGTTTTTCACTCCATACCTCCAAAGTTGGGGTGGTCGGCTTGGCATTTAGGCCTATTGAGGTTATTAGAGTCTATGTGTCAATGTATAAACATGGTAGACATCATGGTCGAGTCATATGAACATGTCTAAGTCACCCTAGGTTTTTTCAATTTTTCAATTTTTTCAATGTTTTTTATTAAAATTTAATTTTTCCAAAACTTAGGCTATTTTTTAATAGTTTAATTGGAAAAATTAATTTTGTAATAAAAGTGGGCCAAATAATCTGTTTCAGTCATGTAGGTGCTCATTTTCAAGCTAAGAGCACCATGTAAACCCATGGACCCACTATTTCCTAGTTTTGAGTGATTTCCATCACTCAGGTCAGAAAGCCCCAAAAATCAATTATTGATTATTTTAATTAATAAATTGATGAATAATGGAGCAAATCCAAAATCATAGATCAATGGATTCTCAGCCGATTTGATTGAAATCAGTCAGATCTGAAGCAGATTGACTGGATCTGACAAATCCTTGACTGAAGGAGGTGATCAAATCAGATCCAGAGTTGATCTTCAACATCCTTTATGAGGAATTTCTCCCTCCCTCTCTCCTCAACATGTTTTGGCTCATCTGGATGAGTTTTGGTGGATGCTTCAGTCAACAGGTTGAGGTGTCAGTCAGATCAGCTCTCTGATTGACAATTGCACTCAATGAGACTCAGATCTGGTTTAGTTAGACACATATCATGCATTGATGGACTCTCCATCAACATATTTGGTCTATCTCCTTGAGATTTGCACCCCCCTGGGCTGGATCTCCTATTTTTTGTATATATACTGCTTGAGGCTCCCTCTTCCAAGCTAGTTAGAGCTGGATTGAAGGGATTGCCATTGTAACTCTGTATTTTATCATCATTTGTGAATAAAGAAGCTTTGGATGCTATACTATATAGTTCATGTGTATGTGTGGATTCTCAGTGTTATGCTGCTGATGCGGTAGCTGCAATCTCTTGCCAAATCTTGTGTTGCTTCTGTGTTCTGGCTTCAAGGATTTGGCTGAATCTAGTAAGGGGTAAACTAGGAAATCTAGATTGCTTGATCTTGTTTATCCATATGATGTATGCTCAAAAATTTCAGTTATATGCTTAAATAAGGTTATTTTGGCATGATCTTTCATTTTTGCTGCTTTATACATCTATATCCAGATCTCATGAGGTGTGTGCAGGATTTTGTTATTTAGTTGCAGGTTCCTGATTGGATGAAGGTGTGGATATAGATTGATTCCATTCCTATCCAATAAGCTCAATACTTTGTCCCTCAGCACTCCACAAAAGGGCCTCCTTTCAGCTTGTTCCATTCAAGCAACGATCCGACCTTCTCTCCTCTTCTTCTCATTTCTACAAAAAATCAACATTTTTACCCGGTTACTCTGTTCATAGCCTTGATTTTGATTAGATATATAATATTAAAATTAATTCCAACATATTTCTATGTTATCATATCCTATAGTCTATATCTTGCACTTAAAAAAGTTTCATAAGCATTCTAGATCTAGCTTTAGGGAAATCGTCTTTTTGCATGAAAATTTAAAGAAAACTTGTAGATCGCATGCATTAGATTTCCTTTCACTGTTATAAAATTTAATATTATGAAATATCAGTGCATATTTCATTGGCTTCACAAACATAAAGCCAAGATCCCAAGGAAATATTGCTTTCCTTGGTTCCTTTTTCGCCTGTCTAGCTAGTTTTAACTTCATTTTTTTTTAGATAAGGTAGGTTGATACAAAGGTACTATTAAAGTTATTTTGGGAATATGTTATTCTAACATGATTGTTGTATTTTATCAGGTCTGACAGAAAATAAATTAAGCTTCTGTCCGAAGTGGCCTCAGGAGCGTTCAAATCCCCCCAGGGGTCTCCCTTTTCACCAAAATCTTAAACTATTTGCAAAGTTGTAAAATCTTGGTTTCAGCCTGTATAAGGACCAAGAATTTTCTAATATTTCAGTTCACTAATATTGTAACAAATAATAAATAAAATTATTTTTGAAATAGGCTCTTTCGAGCCCATTCCCCATCCCCCCTAGGGGGATTAGCATCGGTGTCCTTTTCGTCGCTTTCTGCTTATTTATTTTTTAAACTAGCATTGATATAATTTGCAGGGTAGTATAATTTATTTTAGTATTAATTTCATATTCCACTTTTGTTTTCAAAGTAATCATAACACTAACCCCACGATTTCCCGATTGACCTGAAAGGGGAAACAGATTCGTGGTAGGACTAATTAGAAAACCAGAATTGTGTATTTGTTTTAGTTTTTATCTTTTATTTATCATAAATTTTAAAATTACCCCTCCTCGATTCCCCGATTGAGATCCACTTGGATCGAAAGAGGTTCCTAGAGGGTTTTTCTTTTAAACAAGAACACTTAGTTTAAAACTTACTAAAATTGACAAGACTCCAGTGTGTATGCTCTGCACTTGGCTGCGGTTCGTCCGATCAGTCAAGCTGTATCAAAAGCACTTGGGTGACTAGTATAATTATGACTCACTCTCCCCAACTGACAAACCATCAGGTGAAAATCCAACACCTAGATCAAACCTTTACGGTGGCAAAATACCCAAAGGAAGCGGGAAATTCTGAAAAGTGACCTCGGGGTGCCGATCTCTGTCACACCCTAATGGGTGCATTACGAACAATAGCCCCAGAGACTCCATTTCAGCCCACATATTCCTTGCGGGTAGCCATGAAGGTTTAGTTTTGGACATACTCCAAGTACTCTCGGGTATATCTGGAGTCCCCCCTTAGCCTAATTTTAATCAACTCACACTTCAAATTTAACTTAAAACATACCAAGAGGCAATCGCAAAACATTCACTCCAAGCACATGCAAGCATATTGATTCTATTTTTGACTCCATTCTAAGGCACTGGTTAAGTTCTTACTTTATATATATATTGTGTCTCAGCATTGTGCTTTCGTGTGTTCATCTTTTACATCTTGCCCTCTTTGATTATCTATAGTTAAATTGTAAACTCCTAAATAAATCAGTCAGTTTAAACATCACAACACTAAGTAATTCCCCTTAGTAACTTAACAGGGTCTACCCCCCTTGGCTTCATTAGGAGTTGAGCCTAAATGGAGGAGTCAAGAACAAGGTGACAGCCTTGACTCGAGACTTGCCCCCAAGGACACTCCGAGTGGCTTGAAGATTTCTGCCACGTGACCCAGGTGTGTGAAAGGTGGCAACAAGAAGTCCAAACTATATGGTTTTTCCGGCCACCAGATGAGGGGAAATTTAAATTTCAGACCCAACCAATTAGCCCCACATTCCCTGATACATCCAACATAACCCTCAACCCTGGAAAGTGCCTGTTCAAAATTTCTAAAATAATAGGGGTCTCTACTCCTGAGTATAGGAGAGGCAACCTGCCATCTGTGCTTACTTCATTCCAAAGCTACTTGTTGGTGTATAGAAATATGGTTGGTACAAGTAGAAATAACTTCCTCCTATCATTCCATTATGTGCCGAGTTTGGATGGGGCATGAAAGAAAACTCCTGTATCGAGTAAGAAGAATACCCTAATTTTGTGGCTCACTTTGAACCCACAGGTTAGAGTGAGCTTCATTGTCAGAAAATGTTTGAAAATACCTTTCCCACTGAGTGTGATTGCTCACAAAAGAAGCAAAGTCCCTCAGCTAAACATCCCCTAAAAAAGGGACAAGATTTGAATGGCGATCCAAAGGGCAAGCCATCTCATGCAAATATAATTCACATAGAAAATTTTTATCTTCAAAATTACTTCTTAAAATGTTTCCAAAATTTTTGCTGAGGTCATTATCTCAAATGACCTCCCTTCTTTCACAGCTCTCAACTTAAACCAAACAAACTGTTCAAATAGGAAGACAGGGTAAGAAGAAGAAGGTACCCTAGTGCCCAGGAGTTCTTGAGAGAGAGCATACATCTGCTCTTTTTCCTTCTGCATAAACTGGAACTTTTTCATCCCCCTTAAATTACTCTGTAGCTCTTCCTCTCGAAGTCTCTGGTCCATACATTCTTCTGCCCATTTCTCCTCCAGTCTATCGATAATATTTTTATGCTCAATAAGGGAAATTATCCCTCCTTGGTATTCCTCCACCCGACTCTTCCATTTTATTACCTCCATTCTCAGAATTGAGACTTCTACTATAAGGTTTAGGATTTCTTCTTCATGATGCTCCTCCTTGTCAGAATCCAAGTCGATGAAGTTTCTAAGGGGATCAATCCACACATTGTCACCTGATGTGCCACATTGGACACCCTGCACATCTGAAGCTATCTCAGGGGGTTCTAGTTCTTATGTGACAGCAACCTTTTCTGGACTCTCTTCAGCAACAACATCCACCACTCTTGGAGACGCTGTTTCTTGTGTAACAGCATCCTCTTTTTGGGTTTCTCTCATGGCAATTTTGGCAGCTGACTATGAGGACATTGGTTCTTGTGGAGCAACTTCCTCCTAAATTTTAATTTCATTTTCTACCTGATTATCAACTACTATCTCAGCCAGAGGCTGTGAGGCTACTAGTTCTTGTGTGACAGATCCCTATTCTTCTTTCTCCTCCTACTGTTGAGATTGGATTTCTTCTTCAGTATGCATCTGCTCCTCAAGGATTTCAATATCACTTGAGGATTGTGTTTGAACTTGTTCATCTTCACTCCAATGCATATCAGGAATGACATCCACTTTAGGGTTAATTTCTTGTTGCAATTCAAGAGACCCTACTACAACCTTCAAGGATGTTGGTTCTTGTGTGACAACATCCTGGCTCACTTCTTCATCTCCTTGCTATTGTGGCTCCTCTTCTATGATTTCTATGTCACGGGACAATTCTGGAGTCGTAGTACAAAATTCTTTATTAAACTCTAGTGTGCCCTCAATCCCTGGTTATCCTCCCATTTGGTCAACCACTTAGACAAGCACATTCAGGGATGTTGGTTCTTGTGTGTTAGCACCCTGTTCAATCCCATCATTGCCTTGTTGTTGTGGTTCCACTTCTATAATTTCTGTGTCATGGGAGGAATCTAGGGTCATAGTGCAATCTTCATCCCCACAATAAGGAATAACTTCATCCCTTGGTTCTTCTATCCCAGAGTTAGTGGCAACTTCAGCAAGAATATTTAAAGATGCTAGTTCTTGTGTGACAGCATCTTCTTTCTCTGCAACTTCCTCCATTGTAGGTGCATACTGTTGTGTTGTAAAGGCATGAATTACAATCTTGTGGTTTGCTTCCTTAAATATTTCTCCACAGGTGGGACAAACCACTCTTTCTTCCTCATCGCCAGGCTCGATAGGATTTGGTCCCTCCAATTGATCCGCAGCCTCCACCAATGTGTGCAGCTTCCTTTCACCCTATTTTCAGCACGCTTCTTTCCAATTTTCCAATTCCCTTCTGAGTGTTTGGAATTCCTCTTTTAATAGCCTATTTTTGAACAAAAGTCCTTCAATTTTGGGTTCTTCTTTGACCGGCCCTTGTGGGGCATCAATTGGCCTAGGTTCAAGAATGGGGAACTCAATTTGTGCTTCTAAGGTTTCCCATCTTTTCCTTACTGCTTCTACTACTGCAACCGACCTAGTTCTTTTCATTCTTATTGGTGGAGATATTTTAACTCCATCGTTTGATCTCTTCCTTTTTCTTTGTGGTGCTGGAGTTTCTGGATTCACAACTGAGGTAGAAGGAATGTTCCTAGTTCCAGCATTTTCTTGTTCCTTAGGATTTTCTTCCTCAATCAAAGTTCCTCCCCACTCGGGTGAAGATTCAATGGTCACTAGCTCAATATTTTCTTCTGTTTCCATGGCTCTGTCATCTTCGGGTTCAATTGTCGCAGCATCTAATGCTGCTCCAATTTCACCCTCTGCTGTCAGAGCTACCCTGTTATTTAGTTCTTCCATAGGGTTTTTATGTACATCTTCTCTCAATTGTTCTTCTTGTGCCCTTGGTTGATCCTCTGATCCAGTTTCATCTCCCCCCCCCAACTATATTGGAGGGGCTCTGATCCTTCTGTTGTGCTTCATGTCTCCCCAACTATGGATGGACCTGCTCTTCTTCTATTGGGATACCAGGCAAAGGAGCAGGTTCCTGAACTTGAGCTGTAAATTGCTCCCAATTTATATTGTGTTGGGAAAGGGTCCTTAAGATGATTAATTTAATGAGGCCATGGTGGGTCAGTGAGGTGAGTGGATGTTTGGCAACTCAAACAAACCTTGCCATATGATACAAATCATTCCGCAAATAATATGGAATATTTAATAGAACCCTATGACGGAGATGAGATAGTAAAGGGAGTTAAGAATTATAGACAGTTTGGTACCTACCTTCACAGGTGATATATTTCTTGAGAAAAATAGCGACTTGATTCCATGGTTGTGGCAATGACTATAATACTATCCCCCTTTTTGTTGTTTGAACCTGCTCCCCCTCTATCAGAAAGTCTTGTACTGCTACGGTAGTGGGGACTCGACGTCCAAACCAAGCCCTTCCCACCTGAGAAATACCAGTGACCTCAGCTATAATGGATTCAGAAACTTCAATGCCCAATCCCCAAACCTCTGAGTGAGTTTCTGTGAGGTTCAGAGCAAACTCTAAGGTTGATTCATGGTGAAATCCATTCAGACGTTCGAAAAATTCCATCCAACCGGCAACTTGAAAGATGGTGAAGACTGCAGCGTTTCTCCTGAGCTCTCGTGTGTTTCAAGGTTCATAACGAGCCGAAATTCCCATGTCTCTGACTTCGGAATTAGTTTGCAGTTCAACAGATTACAGACTCCGACAATGGAGGTTATAGCACAGAGTATGCATGGACTACTGAGAGGAGAGTTAGGCAAATTTGGAAAGTTTCAGTGCACCAGATTATTTGAAATTTTATTCTTAATTGGGAAAGGTGGCAGTTATTAGGTAGCATAATTAGTCTTTACGTCACATGGGAAGAGAGTTAATCGATGCAATAATGGGCATAAAAATGGAGGCACGAATAACATTGTTAAATCATATTGATACTTAATCAAGTGGTTAATCAAAGCCATACCTTCGAAAATGCGCACTGGATGTCCTTCGGAGAATAATAGAACATGTGGTTGCAGACATTGCGGAAGATGAACTTGTGTGTTGTGCAGTCATTAAATATAATCATTATTACGGAGGTACTACAATAATTCTTTCCACCGGTGAAGCAAAAACCATCGTGTCAAAATGCTCAGAATTATGAGAAATATCACATTATGGGTCAGCTTGCCGGCATGAGGAATCGGAGCCATATCTAGAGGAGTTGATGGCGTGAAAAAAGATCTGCTAATAACACAGGAGTCATAGCCATAGGTCATAAAGAAATCGAAGCAGAGATGTGGCCTTCAATGCCAGAAAAATCAACTAAATATAGCGAAGTTGCAGCTGCCGGAAAAGATGTTGCAGCTACCGAAAGAGAGGGAAGAAAAATGTTAAGCGGATGGAAAGTGACTGCACTGGAGCGATGGGAAATGGGTTTTATGGTCAAAAGTGAAATGGGGTCACAGCGTGTGGGAATGGAAGAAGGCGAAGTTTCATGATGCGATGGCTGCTGGAAATGGTGTTGCAGCCATTGGAAAATGGTGGCGTGGCTGTCGAAAAATGGGTGTTGTAGCTGCCAAAAAATGGGTTGCAGCTGCCAAAAAATGGGTGTCGCAGCTGCCGAAAAATGGGTTGCAGTTGCCAAAAAATGGATGTTGCAGCTGTGATAAATTTATTTAAGGGAAAAGGAAAAAAAATCGTGGTGCGGGAAGGGATAGAGAAATGAATTCTGGTCAATAGGCCCGATCTGACCCTCATCCTTATGTGCTTCCCTGCAAATTTTGGAAAAACAACAGAAAAAAAAAAGGATCAAGTGCAAAAAGAAAAGATAACATAACAATAAAAAAACAACAATTGTTTATGTACAATGATTCATGCGCGATTTACAGTCATTAATTAAAGATTGAAAGAGGCAGAGAGAAATTCCTGCCCTTGTGCTAGCTGGTAATCTGGATCAGCGGCAATTTGTGAGATAAATGCATCCTTTAAAATTGGTTTACGGTACATTCGCAGCCTGTGACCATTAGCAAATAATGGTATGCAGTTTTCATCAATATTTACTGGGCAGACTGTGCCATTATCAAATACCCTATCTACTAGGTATGGGCCCAGCCATCTTGTGCGTAATTTGCCCTTGAAATCTCTTTTGAATCTAGAATTGTATAATAGTGCCCAGTCTCCCTCATAGAAGACCTTCTTTTTAATGAATCGGTCATGCCAATTGGATCTATGTTGTTGAATTAAAACTGTCTGGTCCACTGTAGCTAACTGATTCTCGTCCAGTTCATTCAATTGATTCAATCTTCTTTTCTAGGCTTCAGTTACATCCAGGTTTACTTCGGTGACCGTCTTCAGGGTCTTGATTTCAAATTCAATTGGGAAGATGGCACTTTTTCGATACACTAAATCGTAAGGAGAGAAACCTGTGGTGTTATGCCAAGTGGTGCGATATGCCCACAGTGCTTCCGGAATCCTGTTAGCCCAATCCCTATGATGGCTCTTAACTATCTTGGTAAGGATGGCTTCAATAAATTTATTAGTGCTTTCCACCTGGACATTGGCTTGAGGATGGTAAGGTGAAGCCACCCTATGCTGAACATGATACTTCCATAGTAGAGCTTCAAATTGATGCGACATTGATCCGGATTTATGCATGAATGAAATGAAAGAACATATACAGAATCATAATAATAGACAATTTGCAAAGATAACAGAGATACTGTAAACACATATTCTATTAAATGGAAGAAATAGAACAGACTGTAATACAATTGCTAGAATGGTGGTAGCGATCTCTGAGAAGAGATGTGGCTGCTACACTCATTCGTGCCAAGCTGAATACAAAATGAGGCCAAAGGGGCCTATTTATAATAAGAATGAGGTGAGAACCCCAAAAGTCCCAAAACGTAACCCTAGAAGATGAACCGTCATAAAGTTTGCGGCCCCACGGTGGTAAGTTGAACAGTCAACTTCCCGGGGTCATAAATTTTGCATATGATCTCTGATTTGGGATTTCAAGAACTTTTTGGAAAGGTCGTTCTAAGCTTTACAACTTTTGGTTGGACAAATGCATGCCAATGGCAACCATTTGGCCCCGAATTTCCAAAAAACGTCGTTTAAGGCCTCAAAACGGCCCCAGAAGTTTAGGACACGAAAAACTGCCGAAAAATAACTAGGAAACTGCCACAATGGACAAATGTTTTGAGCCAGTGGAATATGTGGGTGGCCACCGATCTCCATCTAGATCAGACATAAACCATGGTCCCCCATCAGTAACTACTTCCTTAGGTACCCCAAAATGGGTAAATATTTCATTGTATAGAAAGTTGATCATAGCCTAGTCATTAGCCTTTGCCAGAGCTACGGCTTCTACCCATTTGGTCATATAATCAGTACAAACCAAGATGTAAGCTTTCTGTTTGGAATGAGCACTGATAGGGCCAACGAAATCCAAAGCCCATCTATCAAATGGTTCAATTATTGATTGAGGTTGCAGAGGTATTTGATCTAATCTATTGGGCTAACCCATCCTTTGGCAGCTATCACAGGACTGAACATATCTTTTTGCATCCATGAAAAGCATTGGCCAATAGTAGCCCATCCTTAGTGCTTTCTGTCATGTCCTTCTATCTACAAAGTGTCCCCCATAAGGTTCATCATGGTAGGTCTTCAGTATATGAAAGATTTCATCTTCCCTTACACATATTCTAATTTCAAGATTAGGACCTGTGTAAAAGAGATGACCGTTTACCCAACAATACCTGGCACTTTGCTGGATGATTTTTCTCTTTTCTCTTTTAGACATATGTGCCAGAAGCTTTCCTACAACCAAGTAATTAGAGACATCTGCATACCAAGGGGAATGAGATGAAACTGCGAATAAATGTTCATCTAGAAAAGAGTCCTCAACAGGAAAATTATCATCACTGTTAGTGAAACGAGATAAAAAAATCAGCGACAACATTTTATTTTCCAGGTTTATCTATGATGGTAATATCAAATTCCTGTAATAATAAGAGCCATCTAGTCACTCTGGCCTTAGTGACGGGTTTGTTCATTAGATATTTAATGGCAGAGTGGTCAGTGTACACAAATGTAGGATACCCAGTAATGTAGTGTCGAAATTTGTTAATGGAGTAGACAATAGCTAAGAATTCCTTCTCTGTGACAGTATAATTAAGTTTAGCAGGGGCTAAGTTTTTACTAATATAATAAATTGCATAAGGTACTTGACCATCCTTCTTTCCTAAAACTACTCCAATAGCGATATTAGAAGCATCTGAAGAAATGTGAAAGGGTAGGGTCCAATTGGGCCCTCTTAAGATAGGATCTGTGGACAGCTTCTCCTTAAGCTTAACAAACGCTGTCTGGCATGCTTCACTCCAAACAAATTGCACATCCTTCATTAACAATGAAAACAAAGGAGAAGCAAGTTTGGAAAAAATTTCTATAAATCTTCGGTAGTATCCAGCATGTCCCAGAAAACTTCGCACCTCTTTTTGAGTTGCAGGAGTAGGTATATTTTTTTTCACCTTGATTTTTGAGGGATCCACCTGAATGCCATCAACAAAGATGAAGTGCCCCAATACTACTCCTTCACTCATCATCATATGGAACTTTTCAGTGCTTAAAGAGAGCTGGGTCTGTTCACAGCGAGTTAAAAAAAATTTGAAATTTTCCAATGCTTCTTCAAAATCCTTGCCATAAGGAGTAAAATCATCCATAAAAATTTCCATATTGTCATTAACTAATTCAGAAAAAATTCCAATTACAGCTCTTTGAAATGTTGCTGGTGCATTACATAAACCAAAGGGAAGCACTCTGTAAGCTAACGTTCCCCACAGACAAGTGAAGGTAGTTTTATCTTGGTCTTCAGGAGCAATCTGAATCTGATTGTACCCGCTAAACCCATCTACGAAGGAGAAGAACTTCTTCCCTGATAGGGTGTCGAGTACTTGATCAATAAAGGGCAAGGGAAAGTGGTATTTTTGTGTGGCTTTGTTCAACTCCCTATAGTCAACATAGACTCTCCATTTACCATTTTTCTTGGGTACAATTACGAGCAAGGAGACCCACTTGCTATTTGAAATAGGATATATAAATCCTGCTTCCAAGAATTTATGAATTTCTTCCTTCACTATGTCCCTAATATTTGGGTTCATTTGTTGTTGAGGCTGACACACAGGCTGGGAGTCACTTTTGATATAAATATGATAGGTGCACAGGTTAGAGGGAATACCCCTCATGTCTGTATACTCCTAGGCGAATGCCCCCTTGTGTTCTTTCAAGAGATTGATCAGGCACTTATGTTCATCTAAGGAGAGGCTGGGGTTAATATTCAAGGTTTTTCCAGACTCTACCTCAATGGGAATACTTTTCAAATTTTTCAATACTGGGATTATGTGTGTGTCACCGACTAGTGCTTCTTCTATGAGATTTTCTTATTCTTCCTTACCCAGAGTAATGTTCAGGATTTGATAAACTTCTTTATTGACTGAGGTGGGTTCACTAATGAATTTATTAATGGCATCGTCTTCAGTTTCATCTTTAAAAGGTAAGGATTTCCCTATAGTTAATAATGGTTGAATGCCCTCCTCTTCCTCTAGCTCCATCCAAAAAGAAGTTTCAACTTCTAGACTCGGCCGAGCTGGAGGATACAGAGTGAGGTTCTTAGTCTCGGTGCCATCGGATATGGTCATAGACCCAGTTTGACAGCTGATGCAAGCATCAACTGTGGCCAACCAAGGCCTTCCCACGATCAATGGGTGTCCTCCCAGCTACAACTTAGGTTGCAAAACCAAGAAGTCAGTAGGATACTCCCAAGAGTCAATTGAGATGATGAGATCATCTAGAATTCCTTCAGGTTTAATGGTGGATCTATCTACTAGTTCTAAAATAGTGGGGGTCAGCCTATTATTAGTGAGCCCAAGTTTTGTTACAGTCTCAACTGTCATGACATTAATCGCTGCTCCTAAATCTACTAGTACATTGGGTATCTGTGTATGCCCAATCTGCACAGTGACAGTGGGATTCCCAGGGTCATCATACTTGGCCAATAGGGTTTTTCCTGTTATTAATGCAGATAATTTCCCTATGAGATGGATAGTGGGAGGATCTCTGGGTTTCCCCCCTAGTTTCTTTGTGCATAGGTCCTAAACAGTTCTATCATAGATAGGTACATCTTGAAGAGCTTGAAGGAGGGGGATTTTAACATAAAGATTATTTAACTCTCCTAAGAGGTTAAACTGAGGTTGTCCCCCTATCCTTGGTAGCATTAATCTCTAGGGATACGATGGTTGCCTAATTAGCTGGATAGGATGCGTATTGCTAGATTTATCATTTTGTGTTTTAGCTGTCCCATTTGTGGGATGTTCAGCATATTCAATAATGGGGGTTGTATCAGATATATGTTGTGGATTCACCCCTTCTTCATGTATAGAGGGTGGAACATATTCTATGATCACAGGCTCTACTATTTTCCCTAACCGTAAATTAATATCATTGCAAGGCCCAATAGAAAGGGAGTAGGCAAGCATGTTGACAGTCTCAAATTGATGGACTGTTTTATTGTTTGGGTTAGGATTAGGTTGAGCAGGCAGCTAAGGTCGTATCAGTACATTAGGGGCAGAATTGTTCTGCAACTGCAGCTGCGACTGCTGATGAGGGTATTGAGGATATTGAGGAGGATATAGTGGCTATTGATGTGGAGGTTGTTGAGGAAACTGGTTCCCTAGATGGAAATTTATCCATCCAGGAGACTAAGAAGTAGGTTGGTGTGGTGGTTGTGTCCAGGGATTCCATGAGTTATAATTTTGTATTGAAGGTTGAGAAGGGTTCCACTGAGAATAAGTTGAAGGGAATTGTGTATTCACATTTTGCATATTATTCCAATTGCTCATATCATTCAAAAATGGAAACGAGTCCGAGGTCATACCTTGGTTTCAAGGCTACCAAGGTTTCTTTTGTGCAATGAAGTAGGCCGGTTCCACCTTTGGAGTTGATGCCTGCAGAGAAGCCTTCACTTGGGGAAGTGAGGGGCATTCTTTTGTGTCGTGGTTCAGCTCACACAACTAACACACCTATACCTTGTCAAGCGGGCACTCCCTTAGAGGGTGGTTCTTTCTACATCGAGGGCAGAACACACCTAGTGTGAGGTCCTCTACTGCCTATTTTTGCTTTGCGTTCAGGATGTTGATTTTCGAGGAGATAGAGCTCATCATTTCTGTTTTAAAATTTTCAAGGAGGTTTCCTATCTATGCATGGGTGGCTCCTCCATTAGATTACTTCTGAGTTCTATCAAAGACATCGCATCCTAGCTTATCCCGTTTTTCACACCTGTTATTCCTAGAAGATCCCCTGGAGTACCTTTTACATAATTCCACAATATTTTTGAAAGATTCCTTGGAGGAATCCCCCTTTCCTAATGGGTTTAACATATCTAGGAAATCATCCCTAATCCCACGAAGCAGGATTAACTTGAGCACATCTAACCCCATGTTCGTCTGTCCAGCTCTTTACACATTGTATTAGAGCCTTTCTACAAAATCTTCTAGACTCTCATCTTCCTTCTGCACCATTTTGAACAATTCTTCTCTTTTGTCTTTGGTGTTGCAATATTCCTGATATTTCTCCAGGAACACCTGTTTCACCCTGCCCCAATTAGTGACAGTTCCACCTCCTAGGCTCATGAACCAGCGTATTGCATTGTCCTTCAGAGTGGCAGGGAAGAGCTTCAGCTTTTATGCATCGGGGACGTATTCGTAGCTGTGATAGAGGATATCAAACTCGAAAAGAAATTCATCTGGGTCCTCTGCCGCTTTTCCATGGAAGAGAGGAAACACCGAAGGTGATATATTTTTTGTAGGGGATGTCCCTTCTGGCTGCTGAATCGAGAATTGAAGTGTAGCCACCATTCCTTCAGGCAAGGAATGATTTTCATGATAATGATTTTCCCTCATTTCCTCTTCCTCATTAGATTCATGTCTGTTACTCATTCCTTCTTCTATTTTCTCTTCTTTGTTTCTCTCTTCGTTCATTCCTTCGTTCCTCTCCTCGTTCTTTTCTTCGTTTGTTTCTTCATTCTTCTCCTTGTTCTTTTCTTTGTTCTTCCACTAATCAGCAATATTCTGGTGGAACTGTGTCCACTCTTCTTTAGTTACAACCTTCCCATAAATGTGGTAGATCGGGCTTCTACCAGCAGGTCCAGTTGTACCAGATTTGTCCTCTCCTGCAAGGATATTTGAGGAAGTCGCAGCTACTCATGTGTTCTCCACTGTGGACCCTAACACTGGCGCCCCAGGATCAGTAGGGCTTCTTCTGATAGGCCTTTCCTGAAGGAAATCCCCGGTGGATGAATCGGTCTTATCAACAAGATCATCAATGAATGTCCTTCTGCCCAATTGTGGACCTCGACCGTGACCCAAAACCACTTGCACTGTTAGTATTTTGTGTGGTTTTGGGAGTCGAAAGATTATCAGGATTTACCCTTATTGTATTCATGCAACCCAAATCATTACAACAAAAAAATAAAAAATACTGAATAGAAACAATTACAGGATGCAACTAATGATGGTGTTTAATCTTTATCCTTCCCCAGCAACGGCGCCAAAATGTTGGGCACCCAATATGCAAGTGAATTACAACTAGCATATAGAGTGTACAATATTTATTGTCAACCTGGGGAGGTCTTGTATTTCAAGGATAACATGCACAGTATATGCTTAAACATGAAATCACTATAATTGAACAATACTATCCTCTGTTCGTCTATGCTCATCCCAAGAATCTAATTAATCTAGTTACCTTCTAAGGAATGTAATCACAATTACCTTCTGCTATGTCATGATCTAAGAATGGAAAAATAAAAGTCACATCTAAATTACGATTGCAGATAAAGGTAAATCCTATTCACACCACTTAATGATTAACTCAACTATCTAATCCGATCGTCCTAGATATCCAAAAACATAAATTGAATATTGATCTAGGAATTCAAAATACATAGATTGAGTTCAGCTGTTCTAGAAAATTGAAGTACAGGAATGAAATTCTATAATCATAAAAATAAAATACAAGCTGCAAAGATTCATGGAAACGAAAACTAAAATATCTAAGGATGAACAAAGTTGTTACAGTTACCATACAAATTGCATAAGAAATAATTACCTACTCAGTCGACTGCCACACTATGCCACTGCAGGTATCCAAGGAATACAATCACGACACACTGTAAATCCACACTTGTTACAGCTTCCTATGAAGAAATAAAATTAACATAACATCACACAACAAAATAATTGAAAATGCTTAATTTAACTCAGCTATCCCTTGTTAAATTTGAGCATATAGATCTGTAGACAAACACACAACTCACAAAGAAGATCTCACAATTTACTCAGCCATTGAAGAATGAAACAATGCAAAAGGCTTGCAGCTGTGAATGCTTTCATTAATCAAAAAAGTAATCAAGATAATAATTACAATGATGTAAAATGTCTTTAATAGCCACAAGCAATTCGAATCCACATGAGGAAGTTCGAATTGATGACTCTACTTGACTGTAGGTAACCAAGACTTGTCTAAATCACAATTGGAGTTCTAAAACCAAACTAACTGTTACATTTAGTATTAAATAATGGTTAACTGACTGTGGTAGGTGAGAAAAGCGCCCCACATGTGTGCAATTAATTAAACCATTATTTAACTGAATGTATAGAGCTAGAACTGAATGTAACTGACTCCTAACTTGGCTTGACTAGTCATCAACTGAAGTTAACTGACCTTGGTTGGTTTCGGCACTCCCAGTTGCTTCCTAAATTGTAGGGATTGATCTAGGAGACTCCTAAAATTATGCAATCAAGTGCAATAAGTGGCAGTGAGATTAAATAATATATTTAATCACTTTGGTAACTGAAACATGTGCCCCAATTAGGTTAAGTTTAACCAATGGTGCTAATGACTATAATTAGACTGGATGGACTCCCGATTTAGACATGACTCCCGATTTAGACATATGACCAAATTTGGACAAGGGAGGATTAATAATCCTAACATCCCTGTGGAAGGCGGGCCCAGCCTTCACACAGAGATGCTGGCTGAACACACATAAAAACCTTTAGATCAGAAGTAACTCCTTGTATTAAAAGATAGAGTGATTACAAAATTCCTCCTTACACTTAATACAATGAATTGATTATATGTTCAACAACCCTTGGATCGAAAAAGTTCTCCATATTTATACAATGTAAATCATAACATCCTATCCTATTATGGGGAAGCCATGAAGATCCCTAATCTTCAGGTGCCCTAAATGACAACAGTTGTTACAAACGTGGCAGGATGAAAAATAGGAAACATAGGAAAACTGTTAATCACCCCAGGAGTGAAGATAATTCATATTATGGCTACACACAAGCAGCAACGCACTGTTGACCTCCAAGTCTAATGCATTCTATTCTAGCTACCTTGACACAGCTTTGTCTGGTATATCGCATTGGAACCGCATTCCTTGGGTAATGATAGGATGGATGGGGATCAGCTTGAGCGATGAATGCCCATCCTTTTCATAGCCTATTCAACCCAATCTTCTTGCAGTCTGTATATCTCAAAATACCTTTATAAAGCATCATATGTTTGTGCATTGAGAGATACGAAGCCATAATTATCACAATCATAAGTATTAATAAAATAAAACAATGACCAATCATACCTTGGTGGTTGGAAGAGTAGAGTGGGGCTAAAATGTTTATTTGGCATGCTCAATGGGGTAGGATATAACAAGAAGAGGTAATTAAGGGTGGTCAAAAGAGGCCATTTCTGGGCCCAACAGCCATCTCTTTGAATTCTTCTTGAGAAAATTTAGAAAACAAGGATGAAGTTGCACTTACAGTTGCATCTTCATACTATCTTTCTAACAAGGCTACCTTCTGTACCAAAGTGGCATTAATGGTCTTTTCCATTTGTAGCTCATCTTCAAAAGCAACACTCTTCACTTGAAGTTCATTGTATATGTTCTCATGTTGTCTCTTAAGCTGTTCCAGTTCCTCCTCCACATTGACAATTTCTGCCTTTTGCTTGTCAAATTCTCTGTTCAAAGTGTTAACAACATCAAAATTGGCACCTGTAAAAGATCCTAAAACAGATGCAACATCTATGGAATCCACCTATGGATCACCTGATCATTGTGTCCATACAACATCATTTGCAAAGGATATCTCCATATCACTATGATCCCTGCTCCTCTTCTTGCCCAACTTCACCATTTATTTATCAGGTTTACTGTAACGATATTCTCCCAGAGATATCACAAAATCTTCATTGAACTCATCCCTCATCTCATCAATGGGGGGCATATCAATTCCTGTAGATATCAGAGAGGAGGTTTGAGTTGTAGTGTGAGAGGGTATGGTCATAGTAATATGAGAAGTAGATGGAGAGTAAGTAACACTCTGGGTAAGAGTTACTTTAGGGATTGAAGAAATGTCAGGAATAGAAGTTTGAATAGATGAAACTTGCAAGGTAGTGGTTCTGGGTGATGAAGGTGATAATGCTAAGGTTTTCTCATGCACAGGGGATGATACTAAGATGAAAGAAGGAATATGTAGTGGGATTTTGAAAACTAAAGGTACGATGGACAATGGAATGGGAATATCCATAGAAGAAGGTGTAATAGTCTCGAGTAAACATATGGCATCTTGATAAAGCTGAGACATAAAGGGTGTCATAGTAGAACTAGTATATAATGAATATAAGGCTATGATTGATGAGAGGAGTAATGTAAAAGAAGATGGGCCATACTGGGAAGAAGGTTTTGGTTGTGGGGGATGTGATGAATATTTTCTATTACTACCATTAAATAAAATGCTAAAATCATGTAAATCATTACCATTTCCAACCTCCACAGTAATAGGCACAGGGGAAATCCTCTCATCCTCCTCTTCTGAATGTGGCAAATATAGAGTAGAGGTAGGGATGGATAACTGAAACCTTCAACCTTTTTAAAGGTTTCTCTTCAATCTGGGTTTCTTCAGATTGAGCCTTCTTAACAATAGTAATTACCTGAGCAACTTCAGTTGGATGAGGAGTTGCAATTTCTTGAGTATCTAGTGCTGAAGTCATTCTACTCAGCTTCTGTTTGATTTTCTCCGAAGTATGTAGATAGGCCTTGACGTGCTGATCAACAGATGCTTGTGAGATTTCTTCCATGGGGTCGTTCCCTTTATCTGTAGATGAACTGGTTTCCATGGGTATGTTCTTGGTTGCTAGAGCTTCCTTTTCTTCCCCATCTTTCATTACCTTTTCTTGAATGTCCATCTCCATAGCCCTGCAATGTCGAACCTTGTCTCTAATTTCCTTTTGGTACTAAAGGATATGACTTTGTTCTTCTTTTCTTTTATCCTTTGCCAATACTTCAGAAAAAAGTGTTAACCCCCTGATAGATGAAGTCATTTGGGGTTTCCTCATGAGTGTACCCTATTTTAAAGTGATTCTGCTTGAGGTGGAAATCAACAATCCCCTTGGGATCATGCTTCCTTTTACTAGGAAAACCTAGTTTTAGTGAAACTTTGTGGTCACTGAGTTCTGTTGCCTAGGTATAAGTAGGTATGCTTAAGGAACCAAGGGTGAGAGGAAATTTTGGCCAAACTTTCCTCTTGGGTGTTGCACATTTTTTATAAATTCCTTCAGTGACTGTCTGAAATGAAATTTCTTCAAGGACTAACCTATTAGGCACCACCTTAGGCAGCATATGAGAATCATTTCTACCAAATATTCTAATATAGGTGAATGACTCACCAATGTACCAATCTCCCATTGTGGCTATGAGGGGTTTGGCTTCAGCGGAGAATGCAAGAGCTTCCTTGTTTAAAATGAGGAAATAAACTCGGCCAAGGAAACTCTCACAAATGTCATAGAACCTGGTTACATACTTGGTGTCCCATAGATCTGAATGATAGATGTGTATAGGTGGAGTCGATAATTCCCAGTTCCACCCCATATTTTGGTAATGGAACTCGATGCAAAAGATATCCACAATGAAGGCAGATAAGAATAAGTTGGGATTCTTCCTGGCAGTCACTTTCTGGACTTCTTGTATGGCAGTCTTCAGTTCTAATGATAGGATTGTAGCCCAGGGGAGGGATTCACCTGTAGTTATGACATGGTGGGCAATGGGGGCCCATTCTTCCTTGAAGTAAGAACAATTGGGATGACCGTAGGGTCTACACAGCATCGCTGCGAGCAGGGAGTAAGGTTACTTGAACCATTCAATGGGGTAAATTTCATCTTTTCTCTGGGAAAACTTGTGCCATTCATCCATCCAGGATTTTAGCATTTGGTCAAAATTGAACCTAGACTTGGCATCTTTAACAAAATCTGCATCAAGGAGCTACTTAAAAGGCTTGAGGGCGTAAATTTTCACAAAGGTTTCGGAGTGAAAATCGGCCAATTGCAATCCAATGCTAGTGTTAAAGAAACGGTCTTTCAGATTAGCATGGTCAACAATCCATCTAACTGCATCATTATCAGGGAGGATATTTTGTCTCATAGCAATCATGTGTATGCCAGAATCCCTAATTCTCTCATAAATAAGTCAGTCATTATAAAGGTATGAAAGGTCATTGTTGTCAAAAATGGAGTAAAATAAGGACCAATCTAGCTGGTAGGTTTCGCTGACCCAACCACTGGTATCAGAGAAGACATTGAAATTTGCTTCTCTGGTAAGCATGTCCTTCTAGAGGTTTTTGCTTCGGGTAATTCGGGGTGTTTTGGATGTTGCCATGTTCTGTTGAGTACACGAAAAATAAATTAAAACTAATTTATGAAGAAACAACAGTAAACAATTTGAATTTGAAAAGGTGACTTGATAACCAACCTAAAACCACAGTGAATGCTGGAAAAAATATGAAGGTAAATCCACACAAAGCAGTAAGTTACAAGAGTAAAAATAGTGAAGAAATTGTGAATAAGACCAACATATATATACTTCATGGTAAATGATTCTGGCCGTAGGATGAGGATGAAAACAACAGTCAAGATTAGATTTTGTGGAGTGCGGGATTAAAACATAAAATCAAAATTTTATTAATCACTATGTAACCTGCATTCCACATTTTGTGGGATGCGGGGTGTGGAATCACAAAACAACAAAAGTTTATTCAATCCTCTCCGCATCCCATATCCCACATTTTGCGGGATGTGGGTTGCGGAAACACGCAAACCAAATAATATAACAAACAACAGCTCGCTCCCTACATTCCTCATTTCTGTGGGATGCGGGTTGCGGGTTTCCCAAATCATAAGTATCAAAAATATTCTGCATCCCGCATGCTGCATTTGCGGGACAATTTTTTTTATCTCATTGAACTTTAAAAATCCTACATTCCGCAATTTGCAGGTTCCCGGTTGCAGGTTCGAAAAACTAACTTTCTACGTCTTAAAAACACACAAATCAAGCATGGATCTTGGGAATTTTGGCTAAGTTAAGGAATCCCAGAAGTCAAGAAAAATGTAATAGAAGCCAACTGAAATTAAAAAGGATTTTCCCAAGTTACCTTTGTATATGTGATTGGGATCCTTTGTAAGAATAACATGGGATCTGTTGTACCTACAACAAATGGTGATTGGATGGAAGAACCAGTTATCTTTGTAAAACAATAACCTTTTCCAATCAAACCTGTCAGTAAAGAAATGATTAACTTCCAAGAAATGTTAACATAAGAACACAACCAGTAAAGAATTATCAAAATGATTAATGCGCTCCCATCGATGGTCATTTTCAAAATAGTGCAACTCTGATTAAGATGGCATTGGAGGATCAGGATCACTTGGACTCACGATGACATAGGCATGCAGTTTAAGTTGAACCTAGGATCAGACCTCACCATTTTTTAATTTTCACGCATAGGCCACTGAAACCATCATTTATTTCTCTCTCTTTTTTTTTAAAGAAACAACAAGTTGCATTGACATGGGACCACTGTCGCATGTTCTGGTGATCAGTTCCATTCACAAACCTGACCTAGAAATTGAACAAGATGGCTTGGTAAGGAGACCTCTTTCCTTCCAGATATATGGCTGAAAGAAACTACCACAGCTTGGTAACCATCTAGTGATAGTTTCAGTCCAAAATCAAGCCCATGATCATAGTAAGGCTGGCCTTAGATAGGACCCCATTGTCCTTATGTACAATAATATTTCTTTTGGGAATGATTGGTGTTTTATTTTGTATATGGATTATAAGACACTACCATGGCTTGGTGTCTATTAATTCTTGCACATGATCTAGGAACTAGGAATCAAAATCATCAAAGAATAATTAACAAATACTCATGAATTGGAAATAACTGGAACCTAAATAGGTTTCCTCTCTGTATATTTTATAAACAATAAAATGGTTACAATATCCATGCAGAGCAATGGCTTAACTCCATGGAGAATTCGAATACCTAAGGGACAATTTGAATTCAGTGAGTGAGTCTAGCTTAACTGACTCTTTTCCATGCAATCTCACTCAGTTAACCACTTGACCAAAACCCTAATTGACTCACCAAACCCTAACTAAAGTTGGAGTGTAATAAATGACTAAATCTCAACTAAAGGAGATCAAACACATGTCATAGCAATCCAACCATCAAGTGCTAGTCTTGCATGAATCCAATGAACCTTGATGAGGTTAACTGAAGCTGAACTGACCATCAGAAGTTGGTGGAGGTGCCTTGTTGACTCCAGTTCATTAAATAATAATAAAATAATCATTAAATAATATATTTAATGAATGGAGGCACCTTAACTGACTGTAACTGATTGGTTGAACTGATTGTAACCACTAGTTAGCAGTTAGGTGCATTAATGTCACACAGATCACCCCTGGAGTGCTCCAGTTAGCCTCCTTGACTATAGGAGAAGGCTAAGTTAGTCTCCTTGACTATAGATAGGCATGGGAGTGACTGGGATGATGGTAATTAATGCTCCACTGATGTCAATTAAACTTAGGATAGTGGTTTAACTAGGCCAATTTGACCGAAAGAGTGAGTATGATGGTAAATGTCTCCAACACCCCCCCTTAAGCTATACTCAGGAAGAGTTAGAAAACATAGATGCATAAAATGATAGGGCCCTGGAAACAAAGGCCATAGGTCACCCTGTACAATAAAGCAACTAAAACAATGCTCAAAACAAACTAAGTGAGGAAAAGAGGGAAAACCCAGTGGGAAAAAACCCCCCCTCAAGCTGAACACTGAAAGTAGTCTGGATCACCCTGATGAACTCACCCCCAACAGTGAACGGAGGTAAGTGAACTTCTTTTCTGAAAATATCTTGGTGAATATGTCTGCAATCTGCTCATCAGTCGGGCAGTATTGCAGAATGATGGTCCTGTCATGCACTAGATCCCTGATGTAGTGCATGTGAATCTCTACATGTTTGGTCCTTTGCCTAGTAACTGGATCTGTGGATATCTTAATAGCACTCTGGTTGTCACAAAAGAGGACAGTGGACAAAGTACTACCAAGATCAAACTCTGAAAGAATTCCTTGCAACCAAACTGCTTGGATGCAAGCATTCACCGCTCCTCGATACTCGGCCTCTGCTGAAGATAGTGCTATGGCAGCCTGCTTTTTTCTTGAACAGAAAATAGGGCCACCACCAAACATGAATAAATATCCATAAGTTGACTTCTAATCAATATAATCACCCGCCCAATCGGAATCTGTGTATCCAACCAGCTCTAGCTCGGAATCTATAGCACAGTGAATGCCATAGGTCCTGGTTCCCTGAATGTACTGGAGGATCCTCTTGGCTTCCTTCCAATGAAGATCATGAGGCTTCTGCATGTATCTTGATACAACATTCATGGAATAACAAATATTAGGCCTATAATGTGTCAAGTACAACAAGCTACCAATCAGCCGTCGATAGATAGTGCAATCCATGGGAGGTGTGTTTTTTCCTTCTTCAAGGATGATCCCTGAAAGGAAAGGGAATGCTACAGGCCTACATTCATCCATGTTAAACTTGAATAATAGGTCTGAAATGTATTTTTACTGAGTGACCATAATCCGATCAGAATTTTGCTCGATTTCGAGCCCCAAAAATTGTTTTAGAAGCCCCAAATCACTCATTTCAAAGGCATTGTGGAGAGCAGTTTTGATGGCTAAAATGGAGGCAATTGTGCTACCTGTGATCAGTAAGTCATCAAAATATAAAACAATGATAATTATATGACCATAATGCTTCTGTAAATACACATTTGGATCTGATCTACATCTCTGAAAGTTTTGCAAGAGAAGGAAGGCATCCATCTTGGAATACCACTCTCTTGGGGCCTGTTTTAACCCATATAGTGACTTCTTTAGCTTGAAAACCAAAGATGGATCAGTGATATAGCCCTCAGGATACTTCATTTATATCTCCTCATGAATATCTCCATGCATAAATTCTGACTTAACATCCATGTGATGCACCTCCCAGTGCTTGGATGCGGAAATAGCCAAAACAAGGTGGATGGAGTCCATTTTTGCAACTAGTGCAAAGGTCTCATGGTAGTCCACTCCTTGGACCTGAGAGAAAAATTTTTCTACCAGACTTGCCTTATATTTGTAGGTGCTTCCATCAGAAGAAACCTTTGTCCGAAACACCCACTTGCATTGAACTAATTTCCTTCCCGGAGGAAGAGGAACTAGCTCCCAAGTAGTGTTTTTCTGAAGAGAAGTCATTTCTTCATCCATGGCAACTTGCCATCTCGGATCCTTCCGAGCATGGTAGTAGGATTTTGGATCTGAAATAATCATCAAATAGCATTTTTCATACAGCAAATTATCATAACAAGAGAGTGCAATACCTGCTCTTTGGAAATCAGACCAGGTTCTCCTTGGATCATCCGGATTTCCAATGTTGTCTGCTGCGGAGGAGAGTGTCTGTCGGGCCCATGTAGGAAGATGATTTTGCACTTCAGGTTCTGATTCAGTATATGATTTTTGCTACACACTGATATCAGAAATCATAGTATCTAAATCAGAGTCATCATCCCCAATTTCATCATCCAAATATTCAGTGGAATAGGAAGGAATTTCAGCAGTTTTCTCCTCCACTAGTTCCACCTCCTGAAGAGGCTCATTGAACTTGACACTTCTCTCGATGATGATCTGTTTGGTTTTGATATCCAGAAGCTTGAATCCTTTATATTCATCATTATATCCAATAAACATACATTCTATGCTCTACTGTTGCAAAGCCCTTCTTTTATCAAGTGGAATCCGGGCCCATGCAGTGGACCCAAACACCCTTAGGTTCGACACATCTGGCTTGTGTCCAAAGTATGCTTCGAAAGGAGTCTTTACTTTCACTGATGAATGAGGCACCCTGTTATAAATGTATTCTGCAGCATGCATGGATTCATCCCACAAATTTGCAGCAAGCTTCTTTGACTCCAACATACAGGTGGTCATCTCTTTGAGAGACCGGTTCTTCCTTTCTGCTACTCCGTTCTGCTGGAGAGTGTAGGGAATTGAATGTTGGACCTGAATACCACTTTGGGAGAAAATGTATAGAAACTCATTACTGACATACTCCCCTCCATGATCAGATCTCAATATCTTGATCTTAAGCCCAGAGGCATTTTCGATCAAAGCCTTCAATTCAGAAAAATTTTCACATACTTCTGATTTCTTTTTGAGAAAGAAAACCCATGTATACCTTGAAAAATCATCAATAAAGGTAAGGAGGTAGCTTGATCCATTCATGGATGTGACAAGAATTGGACCACTGATATCAGAATGTATCAGCCCAAATATGTTTGTAGCTCGGTTTTCCTTCCCCCGATCGAACTTGTGCACAGGGTGCTTTCCAATCACACAACCCTTGCAGACTCCCGTGGTTTCCTTGATGACCGGAAGGCCTTCAACCATGGAGTTTTTCTGTAATTGCTACAAATATTTGAAATTAATATGGCCAAACCTTTCATGCCACAGCCTACTAACCTCATTTCCATGAGTTATCAAAGCGGTGGTCTTTTCATCCGCAACAAAGTGAGAGAACTCATAGGCTTTTGCATGATGATTTGCATGGCCTTTTGCAATGAGTTTCTCGGATGCAATTTCTGTTATCTCAACATCATTTGGGCTGAAAGAGACCCTCTTAGGCATTCCTATATGTGTTATTTGATAGACACTAAGGAGATTTGCTGCTAGAGATGGTACATACAAAACATTAGAAAAAAAACCATTTTCTAGATTTACAGTACCTTGTCCTTTGGAAATGATGGTGGAGTCATCTTCCAAGTGGATGAGAATGGCTTTGCTGGTCTCCAAGGATGAAAAAGAGTCTTCTTCAGCCATCATGTGATTTGAAGCACCACTGTCAATGAGCAGTGATTTGGACTTCGAAGTGCTTTCCATGAGAGCATGACCTTTCTCATGCTGTGGTTCTCGATCTTGGTGATCTCTCCTCCAAAAGCTCTCCAGAAGATTGATGTGATTACTCTCAAGGAGAGAGGTTGCTTCATCAAGATTTTTCTTCATGCAGGCATGTTCAAGGTGAAAACCATTCCCACAGTAAGAACACCTGATTCTTTCTTTCCCATTGTGCCCTTTACCTTTGTTCTTCCTTGAGCCGGAAGATTCATCATTCTGCTGGTTTTCAAATCTAGGATTTGGAGCATCAAATTTAGTTTTCTGATTTTTCTGCTGCTTTCCTTTAACCTTCACATCTTTGGTCCCCATGACATGGAGGGCTTTATCATGGGAAGATCGGATGATCCCCATCTGGACAAGCTTGTCATGTTCACTAGTTAGGGACTCAATGAAGGCATCGAGTGTAGGTATCTTCCATTTAGGGGTTTTGAGCTTCCTTGCACGGAATGTAGAAACAAAAACTGAATAATCAGCCCCAATTTTGGAGAGGATGGCTAGGATGAGCTGATCATCTTCCTTCTCCACTTTGCATTGCTTCAAGAGAAAAACTGTATGCTTGAACTTTGTAAAGAAATCATTCAGAGTCTCGAAATTGGAAGGTTGGAGAGACATGAGTTCATTTTCAAGTTGATAAACTCTCATGTCATCATGCTTTCCATACAGAGATTCCAATTTGTCCCATATTTATTTCGGTGTATTCAGATCCGTAAGATGGAAGTGAAGATCATCGAAAATAGAGAGGCATAAGAAACCGAAGGCTTCATCCTTCTTGTTCAAAAATCTTGATTTTTCTATGGCGGATCCAGGCTCAGGTTCAGTGTCCATGGCAACTCTATGGATTCCTTTGGATTTCAACTGATGTTCCATCTTTCCTTTCCATGTGTGGAAATTGTATGGAGTTAACAAAGGTACTGAAGAGGCCATCTGGATTTTCTTGTAGCGAATGCTTCACCTGAAGAAACCTGGAAATCAAAAAAGCCTGCACATTTTAGGCTTTCATCACACCCAGCATAGTCAATTAAGCAAGCTTGATCAACAAGTTCTTTACTTGGGATATTGAGTGGTAAGCCTTGGCTTCTGGTGCAGTGCTGGAATTTTGAGCTATTGCTCACTTCTCATGGAGAAATCTGTCAAAAATCTTGTTCTTGAGAGATTGTTCTTCGTCCCACCGTAAGCTCTGATACCATATTAATTCTTGCACATGATCTAGGAACTAGGAATCAAAATCATCAAAGAATGATTAACAAATACTCATGAATTGGAAATAACTGGAACCTGAATAGGTTTCCTCTCTGTATATTTTATAAACAATAAAATGGTTACAATATCCATGTAGAGAAATGGCTTAACTCCATGAAGAATTCAAATACCTAAGGGACAATTCTAATTTAGTGAGTGATTCTAGCTTAACTGACTCTTTGCCATGCAATCTCACTCAGTTAACCACTTGACCAAAACCCTAATTGACTCACCAAACCCTAACTGAAGTTGGAGTGTAATAAATGACTAAATCTAAACTGAAGGAGATCAAACACATGTCATAGCAATCCAACCATCAAGTGCTAGTCCTGCATGACTCCAATGAACCTTGATGAGGTTAACTGAAGCTAAACTAACCATCAAAAGTTGGTGGAGGCGCCTTGTTGACTCCAGTTCATTAAATAATAATAAAATAATCATTAAATAATATATTTAATGAATGGAGGCACCTTAACTGACTATAACTGATTGGTTGAACTGATTGTAACCACTAGTTAGCAGTTAGGTGCATTAATGTCACACAGATCACCCCTGGAGTGCTCCAGTTAGCCTCCTTGACTATAGGAGAAGGCTAGTTAGCCTCCTTGACTATAGATAAGCGTGGGAGTGACTGGGATGATGGTAATTAATGCTTCACTGATGTCAATTAAACTTAGGATAGTGGTTTAACTAGGCCAATTTGACCGAAAGAGTGAGTATGATGGTAAATGTCTCCAATAGTGTCCACATAATGGCAGCGTTACTCATTGATGCTTTGCAGATCATGAATGAGTCGACCTGTGATAGGATCTCCCATATTCTAGTATACTGGAAGCCACCTCCCCATATCATATGGTAAATATGTTATTCCACTAAGCACCTATGAACCTAATGAGATGTCTCGTGATGAGACCCCTCATCTTGCAATCCACATAATAAAATATATAGCCATTATTGAAATCCAAAAGAGTAAGGCTGACCCGGTTGTAAAGATATGTTGCGGTTCTCTAATGAGACCTTAGATAAGATGAACCCTTTTTCTTCTATGATTTTCATCATCAGAGTAAGGCATGTAGAATATATTGACCTATATGAGAGTGCATTAATATAAAATTCTGCATTTTGTGGTTATCATTCACATATAGCAGATCCTGATACAGTTAGGGAAAATGGGAACTGACATAATTTACTTAGGTTAAGAGTATTGAATGTCAAGAAAAACTGATTTCCCATCATTTCCAGATGTGTAGAGATTACCAAAAGATCACCAATATCAAGCAAACATTCAAAAAATAGAAAATAAAATAGCACACCAAAACTATGTATAGGGTTGAAGCATCTTTTCAAACAAAATACTTCTTGAGCAGGAAAAAATTCACTGGATAGGTGTCAACAACTCCTTCCAGTGTTTGTAACTAAATAGTACTAGGACCAATATTTTCTGTAACAATGAATGGTCCCAGCCAAAGGCGTTGAAACTTGGTATATTCCTTGTTGTCTTTGTGTTGTTTGTCCCATATCAACACTAAATCTCCCATAGAGAAGTCCCTGTCAGAGGAGGACTTCTCGTCAAACCATCTCTTTACCAACTGTTGATGTTGGTAGAATTTGTTCTTGGCCTTCTCTCTATCCTCTTCTAGTTTGAGAAAAGAATCAATCCTTTGTTGTAATGGGTAAGAATCAGTTTCTTGGACGGATTGGGCCAACTGCAATGAAGGGATGGTGAGATTAGTGGGTAGAACTGCTTCCTTGCTATAAACAAGGCAATAAGGGTAGTTACCAATGGCTTCCTTTGGAGTGATTTGATCTGCCCAAAGAGAATTATAAAGCTGGGTATGCCAGTTTTTATGATGTGAAGCCACTATCTTTTTTAGGATTCTTATCAAGTTCTTGTTACAGGATTCTGCTAGCCCATTTCCTTGAGGATTATTAATTAGAAGAAAACTTAATCTTGATCCCTTTTCAAGGGCATAGCTGGTCAGGTCAATGGATTGGAAGTATGAAGAATTGTCAAAAACAAGATACTTGGGGGTGCCAAACCTGATGATTATATGGTTTTCAAGAAAGGAAATTACCTAGTTTGTGTTACACAGTCTTAAAGGGATTGCTTTGACCCACCTTGTAAAATAATCAATGGCTGTCAAGATATATTTGTGCTGTAAAGAGGATACGAGGTTGATAGGTCTGACGAAATCCAATCCCCACTACTGAAATGGGAATTGGAATACTACTACCTGCAAAGGGAAGGCAGGTTTCTTGGATTTTCCAGCACACTTCTGGAAAGGATCACATCTTCTAACATATGCATGGGAATCTATGAATATGGTAGGCCAATAGTATCTTGCCCTGATGATTTTGTGAGCTCTTGTATAACCTGAGAAATGCCCACCTCTAGGTCCTACATGAAATTGAAAAATTAAATCATCATTCTGGTCCTTTTCTAGGCATCTAATAAAAACCCCATCATAATTATTTCTAAACTGAACATTATCAATAAGTTGATAAGGAGCTAATTTCAGCCTTAATGCTCTATGTTTTTGGGATCAAGGGTCTCAGGAGAAAACCCATTATGAAGAAAGAACTTGATGTGATCATACCAGTTAGATGTCGTGGTTTCAAGTGCATTAACAAAACCTGTAGGAGTAGCTTCTTCATGTTCCCAATCAATGTGCTGATATTCAGGATCATTTGACTGGGTAGTGAGATGAAACAAACCTTGTCCTCTGACTATCTTCGCAATTTTGATCTCCCTATCATATTCTTGAAGGGCGGTCATCCAGTGGGCTCTTTTTTCTCCCAACTCCTTTTGGACGAGGACATCAGGAACAGCCGCATAAGGGATAATCACTTTAGTTCTTGACTTCAAAAGATAAGGCTTCTAATGTTTTAGTGATTTGTATACCGTCTAGGCCTGTTTATCAACTTGGGAATAATTGAGTTCAACTCCTTTGAATGTCAAGCTCATAAAGGAAATGGGGATATCAACATCCTCATGATTTTTTTGTGTTAAGACAGCTGCATAAGAAAAGTTAGTAGCAAAAATATAAAGTATAAAGTCTTTGTTGAAATATGAAGACATAAGAGTAGGAGCTTCTGCTATGGCTTTTCGAATCTCAGTAAATGCATTCTTCTGGTCATCGAACCACTTAAATGGTACATCCTTTTTTACTAGAAATTGTAGGGGTTTAACAACTTGAGCAAAATTTGGAACAAATCTATGAACAAAATTGATCTTTCCCAAGAATAACTTCGTTGCCTTTCAGGATTTAGGGAGGTTGATATTGGAGATTTCTTCAATGCATTCTGGATCAATGATCATACCTTCCTTTGAGACAATGAAACCCAACAACTTACCTTCTGTTACTGCAAATATGGACTTCTTGGGATTAAGGGAAATCCTGAATTTTCTACATCTTTTGAATACCTGTTTCAAACCAGACAAATGATCTCATCATTTTTTAGAGTAAATGGTTGCATCATGTAAATAGACAACCACATAATTATGGATCAAGCCCTTGAACGCTATGTACATATCTTGCTGGAACATGGTTCTTGCATTTATTAGTCCAAATGGCATTCGTCTATATGCGAATGTTCCCCAAGGGGTCCGAAAGGAAGTTTTAAGTTGATCGTTGGGCACAACCAGGACTTGGTCGTAGCCTGAAAAACCATATAATAGAGAAAACATCTCCGATCTACCTACTTTATGTAGGATCTACTCCATTGGAGGAAAAGGATAGTTGTCTTTCTCAAAGGCTCGGTTCAAGTTTTTGAAGTCTACACAGAGTCTAATTTCCCCATTCTTCTTGAAAATAGGAACCAAATTAGCTATCCGCTGCATGTGCGTGACAAGAAATATGATCTTGGCTGAGATAATATTATCGAGTTCTTTCTTGACAGATGGCTCTAGAATGGGGAGTACTTTCCTCAATTTCTGCTAACATGGCTTTACCTCAGGTTTCATGGGGATGTTATGATGCATGATAATAGTGTCGAAAGTCTTGAGTTCATCATATGTCCAAGAAAAAACGTCTTTAAAATCCCTGCACAGTTTGATAAAATTTCTTCTTTCATCATGGGAACAATGTATTCCAAGATTGATGAATCAGGGCTCATGCTCTATTCCCAGATTGATAGGTGCATAATTTAGGGTTGAGCTCTGGGTCTTACAGTTGGTGGTTTGTCTGAATTTATCTTGTAAGTCATAGAAATTCTCCAAACTAATGACAGACATGGGGATGATATTGGAAGGGTTAAACAAAGACTTCTCATGATTAGCTTCATCGATAGCCATGCCTTCGAAGGTGTTTTGGGTGGACAGGAAGTCTATTTTTTGATGGTCATCATCGAACACTTTCCAACTTGTGACATTGTCGAGTATAGATGGTCTGTACACCAATTCGATAGAGAAAGTTTGTGGAGACAAACCTTCGGGCAGGATTAGTCTAGATACAGTATTGGCTAGCAGATCTGCGTCGAATTTTTGTGATCTAGGAACAGATTTAATATTAAATGTTGAAAAGGAGTTAGTCATATCTCTAATTAATCTTTTATAATTAACTAAACGTGGAGATAGACAATTTATCTGATTTCGTACTTGTTTCACAATGATTTCAAAGTATCCTATGCATTCAATTGCTTTCTCTCCCATATCGATAGCTTTCCTAAGTCCTTGGACTAATGCCTCATACTCAGCCACATTATTGGTACATTCAAATTCCAATCTGCATGAGATCATTGTTTTTATCCCTTTAGGATCAATAAGGACACATCCTACGCCTGCTCCCTCCTTGGACCTGGAGCCATCAAAAAACAAATTCCAAACAACAAGATCTATTCTAAAGTTAGTATTTACATTATATACATTATGAACAATAGTGCTGGAGAATGGCATAGAAGTGGGATGAGTTATCTGGCATTGTTTCTACACATTCTTCGCTAGAAAAACATTAGTAGGTAGGTCTCCAAAGAAGGTGTCAAACGTGAAATGTTCAATCTGATTATCAAAAAAGGAGACAGATTCATTGGAACCATCGAGATTAGTTATAGTTTATTTCATGAAAGGTTCTCTGTCAACTTTGAGTTTGTTAGGCTGCCCATTGAGGGGTAACCACAAGTGAGACCAATCTGTAGCAAAGTAAACTTTTAGTTTTTCTGATCAATCTCTACTTAACCACATACCATAAGTCTCTGGGATATCTACAATTACAATATCAATAGTCTGATGTATTCTAGGATCTACAGATAATATGAAGAGAACTTTCTTTAGTCTTCCTACAACTTTGACTTTGGATTTGTCTTATTGTACAATTTGAATAGGACAGGATTCCCATGTAGCATTCGGTTTTTTACATACAGAAAGAGGCATGACATTAGACAAAGCACCTGATTCTACCATGCAGTTGTGTACATTCCTATTAAATATTTCAAACATAAGTAAGAAGGGTGGAGTGCCCTTACTTCTAGGCTTTAGTTGGGGAGAAGAGTCAAGATTGTTATTCTGACCTTCTCTGGGTTGTTTGATTATCATGCTTTTGGGTAAGGAATCCCTTATGGAAGGGATTTTGAGAAGGTCAAATAGAGATATGTTTTCCTTGAATCTCTTCAAATCCTCGACCAAATTTTATTATGGTTCAGGAATGAGAGTATCTTTCTGAGTTTGAGCTTTACCTTTGCTGGGAGATTTTGTTGCAGGTGTTGATTCCTATGGAGGTGGTCCTTTATATCTAGTATTGTGAGTGTGTTGTAGGTTGAAAACTATGTCAGGTTCTTCTTCCCCTTCTTCTGAACAAAAACTCACAGTGTTGACCTACTGGTCATCTTCCTCTTCCTCTTGGGGAGGTTGTGAATATTGAGTGGACTGATCTTCAAAGGATTCAAGAATGTCTGGTGTTCTTGTAGCAAAGGCTTTCAATAAAGAAAATATCTCTTTTGAGGTGAAACTGTCGCTAGGATTTAAAGGTGGTGGATTTTGACAAGGTTGGTTATGCCTCCTAAAATGTGGCCTATTGAATCCCCTATTGTTTGACTAATTTTCATTGTTTGTCTTCTTAAGGTCCACCATCTTGTTAGACATTATTTGGAGGAGCTTCTTCACTTCACTCATATTAAATGGATCTTGACTGATAGTAGCGAGTTTAAGGGAACTGTAACTTTTCTTGCATGAGGTAGACGCTTGTTCAGATGTGCTGTCAAGGTTATCCTTGAGACACAACATATCCCTTTCAACTTGTATGTCTTCGGAGAAGGCGTCTTGTAAGGACTCCTTACAAGCCCTTTTAACCCACATGTCTATTTGGGTCAAGAGACCCTTAATATAGCATGCTACCAGTAATTCCTCGACAGGAAGTACCATACTTGGGATCCTATTCTTTAAATATGAAAACCAGTGATTGTAATATTTGAATCTTTCTTTACCCTTAGTCTTCATGGAAGAAATCTCTATGACTAACTCCTCTGGGGTTTTGTCATCCCCAAACTTTTGAGTGAAGAGTTCAGAAAACACATCCCATGATACAATGGAACTAACTTCTAAGGAAAAGTACCAAGTAGAAGCTTTTCCCTTGAAGGTGTAATGGAACAGTCTACAAACCACGTCTTCATGAATGACGTTCCTAAGTCTAATGGCTTGCATGAAGGATTTTATGTGGTATTCCATAGGAATTTTGTCACCTAGATTGAATTTTGGAAGCCACTTCTCAAGGTTTTTAGGTAATCTGTGTCGATCACCTAAAACAGAGATGGCATCTCCATCCAACCAAGGTCTGTTATGTCTTTCATCGGCCATAGGAACAGATTCCTATAACGAGGCCAAAGATTCAGAATCGGATGATTAGTCTAAAGAAGATGAGGAAGAGGAAGGAGATAGTGGTGGTCCTCCTGCTCGGATGCTAGGTTGAGGAGTGGATGACTCCTGGAAAAGTGAATCTAAATCTAACCCAGGGGTGGATGCTTCACTAGGAAGAGGCTGATTTCTTTCAATTTTTGGATTACCTGAGTTAAGATTGTTTTGATTATTGCTTTGGGGAATATTACAGGTCACATATTCTTCATCATACTTTCTTCTAATCTCAGCTATGTTGTCAGAGTTACCCTTCAATAGTTGTTTGTTTTTTATTGGTCCTAGAGTAGGTGATACAAGAATGTATCTGCTTCCTGGGGTGCTCTGTTCCTATGCAGGAGTGGCTGGGACAGCGTCTGAACCTTGTGCTACTTGTTCCCCTGAGGTAGACGTGCTAGCACGACTACGAGTGACAATCGGATCTCTTGCTGGAGGAGGTGTCTGAGTGTTTGGTTTAGGCATGATGTGTTGGCCCTCCTTATAAAGCCATTTGTTGAAGCACCAACTATATATGTGGCTAATAAGGGTGTCTAAGGCTTACAACACACAGAGAAAACCCAGCCAAAGGATTCAAGCAATCCCACGCAAGTATTTCTTTATCCTCGAGCTGTTTGGGATAGTGATCTCCCACAGATAATTTTGTAGCCTCTGCTAGCTTATGGTTGGATTTGATCCACATAGGATCTATTTCCCAGATTGGAAAACAAGGTAAGGATATAAAAGAAAAGGAAAACTTAAACCTAACTAAAAAATGAAACCTGGTCTAAATCTATACTACTCTGAAAAGGGATATTGGATTGATTATAGGTTGTCTTGAGGTATTTGAAGAACCAGTAAATCACCACATTAACATAAATGTAAATGAGATGAAAATCCTCTTACTCAAATCACAATTGTTTAATGAAAATTAAATAAAAGCAACTCAAGATTAAATCATTCAAGGTAACCTGCATGTGCATATGTTAGTTGAAAAACCAACATATAAGCTGTAAAACTTTCACTGTTAAATCACTTGCAGAAATAGATAATGACAGTTAAAAAATAAATTCCTTAGATCTCTATCAATGTATTAACCAGTAACAAAGAAAAATCTCAGTTATGAGCAAACACATTAATCAATTACAAATGAATCACAACACCATCTAATCATTTGGAATAAGGAAATTAAAATTTGTCAAATAAATTCAATCAAATCAAATACAAGAGATAAGAAACAACAATACTGTATTTATTCAGAATTTTGTAATAAATTACATAAACCTTAGGAAAAACAGAGGTGTTTTTTAGTCTTTTGTACCAATCTTCCTTCCTCCAAAATTCAAAAGTCCTTGATACATTCGATAACAACCTCTTAAATAATTATTACAAAGAATGGTTTTTCTCCCTAAAGGGGATCAAAAAACCTAAACAAAACTAAAATCCCATAAAATATCTCCAAACTTTCCAAATACGTAGCAATTCCTTAATATCAGGGTAACTGGCGGATTCAATGCCAAGCTGGGCATTGCACTTGTGATCTTCAATCTCATTTTTATCCAGTTTGTACCAAAATTGAGTGTAGATGTGGATCTTTCATTACACTACAAAGGGTCATTTGATGAACTAATCTACATCATGTATGCTGACATGATCAAGCTTCTTGATCTTCTCCTCCTATTCATCTCTTCGCTGCTTCACTTGCTCAATCATTATTCCTAGTGGACATGCTTTTTCATTAAGTACCATTGCAGAAAAGGATAATTCATCCATAATGTTATCTATTGCATACCACCTTCTGCTGCAAATGGCTTGTTCCTTCTTTATGGATTCAGAAATTGTTTAATATAAGTCTCCCCAGGCTCTTAATATAGTTCTGACTTTCTTGAACTGGAAATTAGTAAGGAAAGTGACATTATCTAGCTTATCTTTCATGTATCTTTGCTAGTTTGTGACCTCATCATAGGCCTTTAAAGCTTGCTGCCTCTTTTCAACTAGATCTTCCAGAACAACGAACAATTTGTCAAAAGTCATATGAGTTTCAAATATATTATCTAAGGTTTTAAACAAGTCACAGACCAAATCATGGTGCTCCCTGCTCTGCCAGCGTATTTAATTCTGCCTGAGAAAATTTAGAAAACAAGCATGAAGTTGCACTTGCAATTGCATCTTCATACTATCTTTCTAACAAGGCTACCTTCTGTACCAAAGTGACATTAATGGTATTTTCCATCTGTAGCTCATCTTGAAGAGAAACATTATTCACTTGAAGTTCATCATATATGTTCTCATGTTTTCTCTTGAGTTGTTCCAGTTCCTCCTTCAGGCTGACAATTTCTGCGTTCTACTTGTGAAATTCTCTTTTCAAAGTGTTAACAGCATCAAAATTGGCACTTGTAAAAGATCCTAAAACAAATGCAGCATCTGTGGCATCCACCTGTGGATTACCTGATCGTTTTGTCCATACAACCTCATTTGCAAAGGATATGTCCATATCACTCTAATCCCTGCTCCTCTTCTTACCCCTCTTCACCACTGATTTATCAACTTTACTATAACGATACTCTCCTAGAGATATCACAAAATCTTCATTGAACTCATCCCTCATCTTATCAATGGGGGGTATATTAATTCCTATAGATATCAAAGAGGAGGTTTGAGTTGTAGTGTGAGAGGGTATGGTCATAGTAATATGAGAAGTAGATGGAGAGGAAGTAACACTCTAGGTAAGAGTTACTTCAGGAGTTGAAGAAATGTCAGGAACAAAAGTTTGAATAGATGAAACTTGCAGGGTTGTGGTTCTGGGTGATGAAGGTGATAATGTTGAGGTTTTATCATGCACGGGGGATGATACTAAGCTGAAAGAAGGAATATGTACTAGGATTTTGAAAACTGGAGGTACGATGGATGATGGAATGGGAATATCCATAGAAGTGGGTGTAATAGTGTTGCGTAAACATGTGGCATCTTGATAAATCTAAGACATAAAGGGTGTCACAGTAGAACCAGTAGATAATGAAGATAAGTCTATGATTGATGAGAGGAGTAATGCAGAAGAAGATGGGCCAGACTGGGAAGAAGGTTGTGGTTGTGGGGTAGGTGATGAAGATTTTGCATTACTACCATTAAATAAAATGCTAAAATCAGGTAAATCATTACCATTGCCAGCCTCCACAGTAATAGGCACAGGGGAAATCCTCTCATCCTCCTCTTCTGAATGTGTCAAATCTATAGTAGAAGTAGGGATGGATGAAACTAAAACCTTCAACCTTTTGAAAGGTTTATCTTCAATCTGGATTTCTTCAGATTAATCCTTCTTAACAACAGTAATTACCTGAGCAACTTCAACTGGCTGAGGAGTCATAATTTCTTGCTTATCTAGTGTTGAAGTCGTTCTGCTCAGCTTCTATTTGATCTAATCTAAAGTATGTAGATAGGCCTTTACCTGCTAATCAATAGATGCTTGTGATATTTCTTCCATGGGGCCTTTCCCTTTGTTTGTAGGTGAACTGGTTGCCATGGGTACGTTCTTGGCTACTAGAGCCTCCTTTTCTTCTCTGTCTTTGTTTACATTTTCTTGAATGTCCAGCTCCGTAGCCCTATAATGTCGAACCATGTCCCTGATTTCCTTTTGGTGCTGAAGGATATGACTTTGTTCTTCTTTTCTTTTATCCTTTTCCAAAACTTCAGAAAAAGTGTCAACCCCCTAATAGATGAAGTCATCTTGGGTTTCCTCATGAGTGTACCCTATTTTAAAGTGATTCTACTTGAGGTGGAAATCAACAATCCCCTTGGGATTGTAGAGGGGGCCACTTGACCTCTTAAATGTCATCATAATTGTATAATTACATAGATACTAAAAAAGGAGTAGTTGGAGCAAGTACAACTACTCTGTTGCCACCTTTCACACACCTGGGTCACGTGGCAGAAATATTCAAGCCACTTGGTGTGTCCTTGGGGGAAAGTCTCGAGTCAAGGCTATCACCTTGTTCTTGACTCCTCTGTTTAGGTTCAACTCCTAATGAAGACAAGGGGGGTAGACCCTATTAAGTTACTAATCCTAATTATTTAGTATGGTGATGTTAAACTGAATGAATTACTTAGGAGTTTGAAATTTAACCATAAACAACCATAGATGACGAGATACAAAATGAGTGCATGAAAACACAGTCCTGAGACACAATATATATATATATATATATATATAGCAAGAAAATAACCAGTGCCTTAAAATGGAGTCAAAAGAAAATCAATTTACTTGCATGTGCTTGGAGTGAATGTTTTGCAATTGCCTCTTGGTAAGTTTTAAGTTAATGTGAAATATGAGTTGATTAAAATTAGGCAAAGGGGTGGACTCCAGATATACCCGAGAGTACTTGCAGTATGTCCAAAACTAAACCTTCACGGATACCCACAAGGAATATGTGGGATGAATGGAGTCTCTGGGGCTATTGTTCATAATGCACCCATTAGGGTGTGACAAAGATAGTCACCCCAAGGTCACTTTTTAGAAGTTCCTGCTTCGTTTGGGTATTTTGCCACCGTAATGGTTTGATCTAGGTGTTGGATTTTCACCTGATGGTTTGTCAATTTGGGAGAGTGCATCCTAGTTATACTAGTCACTCAAGTGCTTTTGATACTGCTTGACTGATCGGATGAACCGCAGCCAAGTGCAGAGCATACACACCAGAGTCTTGTCAATTTTAGTAAATTTTGAGATGGATGTTCTTGTTAAAAAGAAAACCCTCCAGGAACCTCTTTCAGTCCAAGTGGACCTCAATCGAGGAATCAAGGAGGGGTTGATTTTATTATGGTTACTGAAACAAATGATGATAGCAAATGAAACATAAAAAGATAAGCAAACCACAATTTTCTAATTAGACTACCCCAAACCTTTCTTCACCTTTCGGCTCAAAAGGAGGCTCGTGGGGTAAGTATTAAAGTTACTTTGAAACCAATAGAAATGGAATATGGAAATGATTTTAAATCAAAGTATACTACCCTGCAGATTAGTACTATGCTAGATTGATAAAAGATGAATGAAAAGCAAAAAATGACATGAACGCAAATCCCCCTAGGGGGGATGGGGAATGGGTTCAAAAGAGCCTATTCAGAATTATTTTTATTACCAGAGGTTACAATATCAGCAAACTGATATGATACCTCTTGATTCTTATACAAAATGAAACCAAGATCTTACAAAGTGCAAAATTAAAGATTTCAGTCAAAAAGGGAGACCCCTGGGGGGATTCAAAAGGCCCAAAAGTCACTTTTGAAGAGAAGCTCCTCCTCCTTTATGTTATACCTGCTAAAAAACAGCAAGCTTATTAGACTGAAATATTCCCAAAATCACTCTGAAAGTAGCTTTGGGTCAGCTTACTTTTAACCAAAAAAGCTAAGTTAAAAGTAGTTAAAAAAGGTAAAAATGGAACCAAGGAAAGCAAGCTTTCCTTGGGATCTTGGCTTGCATTTTAGGCAGCCAATATGATGTGCAATGATTTCTAGATTTATCTTTTATAGCAGAAAATAGAAATCTAATGCATGCAAGCTGCAAATTCTCTTTAAAATTTCATGCAAAAAGGACGATTTCCCTAAAGCTAGATCTAGAATGCTTATGAAACCTTTTAAGAACAAGATCTAGATTATGGGCTTTGAGGAGATATATATATGATAAATTTACTTTAATATAATATATCTAAACAATATCAAAGCTGTGAACAAAGTAACCAGGTAAAAAAAAATTGATTTTGAAGGAGGAAAAGGAGAAGAGAAGTGCTTGTTGCTAAAGCAGATCTGTAATGGAAACTTGTTAGTGGAATACAGAGGGGCAATGTATTCACAAAGATTTTGGATGTATAGTGGAGTCAAACTAGATCCATAGCTCATCCAATCCTTGCTACCTGAAAGCTAAACACACAATCCTACACAAAACCTCATGAGATCTGGATATATATATGAAAAAGAGACAAGAATTACATGCAAATAAACTTATTAAACATGTATAATCTAGATATTCTAATCATACATGCTATGAGATATAAGAAAAACAAGTAACCTTAATTTCCCAACTATACTCCTATTGGTTCAGCTGAATTGTTCAAGCCAGACAGGGTTCAGATGCAGAATTTGAGAGAAAAGCCAATAGCATCAATAGCCGTAAGACAATGCTTAATCCACACATATGAGAGCATTACACCATTTGGCCTCCAAAGATTCTTTATTTCAACAATCAAAAGATTACAACAGTATTACAATAGCAAGCCCTTCAATCCAACTCTAACTAGCTTGGAAGAGGAGGCTTATGCTTGGATTTATACAGAAACCAGGATATCCAACCCAGGGGGGCACAAATCCCAAGGAGACAAATCAAATCAGCTGATGGAGAATCAATCAATGCAGATCTGAAGCTGAACTGAGCCTACTTGTCAACCGGGGGGCTGATTGAGCTGACACATCAACCCATAAACTAACACATCAGTCCATAGAGCATCCAGGAGAGTCCAAACGTGTGGAGGAGAGAGAGAGGGCACAATTCCCCATAAAGACTATTGAAGATCAACTTTGGATCTGATTTGATCACCTCCTTAAGTCAAGGATTTTCCAAATCCAGTCAATCAGGTTCAGATCTGACTGATTTCAATCAAATCTGCTGAGAATCCACTGATCTATGATTTTGGATTTGCTCCATTATTCATCAATTTATTAATTAAAATAATCAATAAATGTTTTTTGGGGCTTTCTGACCTGAGTGATGGAAAATCACTCAAAACTAGGAAATAGTGGGTCCATGGGTTTACATGGTGCTCTTAGCTTGAAAATGAGCACCTACATGACTAAAACTGATTATTTGGCCCACTTTTATTACAAAATAAATTTTTCCAATTAAACTATTAAAAAATATCCTAAGTTTTGGAAAAAATAAATTTTAATAAAAAAACACTGAAAAAACTAAAAAAATTGAAAAATTGAAAAAACCTAGAGGGACTTAGACATGTTCATATGACTCGACCATGATGTCTAGCATGTTTATACATTGAGACATAGACTCTAATAACCTCAATAGGCCTAAATGCCAAGCCAACCACCCCAACTTTGGAGGTATGGAGTGAAAAACTCAAAAATTATTAGTCGTTTATTCAACAACCAATAATAACCAAGGAAAAAAACACCCTGGGCTGATCGGATTGACAAATAAAGTCTAAGAGACCGATTCTTTTACAGACACTATCATGCTAGAACATTTATTACAATTCCCCCATGAGGTGCGAACATGTGATATAGTACAACAAGCACTTCCCAGAAGTACTTCCAAAGGTCTTCTGAAGTCTGAACAAGTTATCCTTGTCCGGTTCACCAGGCTCGCTTGATAAAAAACCACTAAGTACAACTTAGGTGGTAACATGTTCCAACCTCTATCATAATGTATAAATAAGCATCAAATATGAATATAAAGGTGGATTGGACGTCCCTTCCCAAAGTACTTGTGTTTGATGGCTGTGTATGAGTGTGTGAAGTATGCTTGAATGTGAGGTGAAAGTCTAGCTTTCAACATCTGGCGCCATTGCCTTCTTCACTCAGCTGGGTGACAGCAGTAGCGAGTGGGGTGGCTCAAACCTCAAGGTCATCATGAAGATTAAAATACTGCTAGTGTGTTTGTGAATCTGAGAAATTTTCTGCTATCTCCTACTGCTACATTGGTAAATTGGAGCCCAAAAAGATTGGATTAGCATTGAGAGATACCAAATCCCATTGAAGGTATCATGACCCCATTCTCTGCTGCAATTTGAAAGGATATTGTGGGATATGTGTTTTGGGCATTGAGAATCCATTGTGTGAACTTTGTGGAGCCAAAACCCTAGATCCTCCTCCTCATTTGGCATGTGAAGACTACTTGTTCATTAAAGACTGCTCGTGAAGATGATCCGACCTCAGTGTTGAATACTAAAACCAAAAGATAGTTGTCTAGATACCACAAATATTTTTATTATTATTGATCAGTCACCATCGACCGCGAACTATGGCACTAATGCAATATCTATGATTGATTTTGTGGTTGTCTAATTCATAAAATTGTGACCGAAGCTCGAAGTCGTAGCCGCAGCCCAAGTCAAATGAGTCGAGACATTCAAGCCAATGAAAAACATGAAGAAATACTGAAAGAATTCTTCTACCCACTTTCAAATAGATTCATGTCGGATCCAGTTACAATTCCCACATCTGATCTAGCATACGATCGAGACTCTGGCTCGAATATGTGCAGCCCGATCTGATAATACAAAAGAAAATGGAGGGAGGGATCTCGCAGTACAATCTAGAGTCTCTCTTCAACATCGAGGAAGACAACATCCTGCCAGCATTTTTCTCTGTACTAAAGGAACACAAGATCACTGCCACACATCTCCCCTGGCTGATCTCAAGACAAGTACTTACAACTCTCGTCAGGCATAATGGTACTCCATGATTATTCAGTCCTAGATTCAATATCAAAATACCACAAATTTGACAGTAAGAACCAAGAAGCACTTTGACGATTCCAGTTGATATTAACTCATCTAGATGGTTGACTAAACCTTGTCTTCCTTTTGAATTCCTCGTAGAAGTTTGGAAATCGCTGCCAGTCAGGATGGTCTGAACGTATATGGAGTCATGGATGGAAATATTGAAGACCACCATGTGTCTTGTTCCACAATTATGTTTTTTCTCTTGACGGATGAGGTTACAAAAGGAAAATGCCAATGTTAGAACATGAATGATCAGACAAAGGGATTACATAGCTCTTATTAGGCTCAATGTATTTTATTCTACAAAGAAAAGGTACTAGACATGTGCTTTTATGTCCCAATAGTTTGCTTGCAATTTATCAAAAAAATTAATTGGGAACTAGATATAGAAGGTATGTAGTATAATCAGTCGAATGTCAACTATATGGAGGAGTTGAATCAAGATAAGGGCTTGTGGAGGTATCCTTCGACTATAATAGAACTGTTGGAAGAGGCCTCTGCGATGACTGATTGCTAAAATGAATACTATGTATGTCAATGTGTTGTGTATTCACCTAAGAAATACCTATATCCCTGCGTGAAAGATTGCTTCATGTTGTTGAATATTCTTCTGCCACAGATATTTTAGTGGCTTTTAGAACTTCCATCGGTAGAAGGAAATTGAGGTATCTTAATTTTTTTAATTGATGAGTTCCTTGCATAGTTGCTGCTGGAGATATTGGTAGGGATAGAAGTTATAAGAAAATTGTGAGGAGGGATCAACCATTGACCATAAAGCAGTCTGCTTGTCACCCAATAATTAATGTAATGATATATCCAATATGTCTACTTGCACTGATCGGCATGTGAAGTCTCTAGTGACTAGTTGGCAATAGCTCGTTAGATGCGACTAGTGTAGTTGATAGAACGAGTGTTCAAGGGTTGGTTGGCCAGTAAGAAAAAGCAGTTCATATTGATATAATTAATATAATTGTTATAATTTTATTGAACGTAACATAGTTGGTCAGTTAACCTTATGGTTGTTTTGGTAATTTTGGTCGAAAGTCACATTATGCTTTTTCGTTGGATTGAAGTGAGTCGGTATGGTTGATATGGCTCAAATTTTAAATTTGTAAATGGTCGATGGTCCTTCTAACATGTATTCAAAAGGGTCAGGCTTCTTTATATGTTATGGGTTTGCTAAATTTTTGCAGTGAGGAGAACAAACATGTCTTGAAAAAGATGTAAGCTAGTTGGTTGTTGTCTTCATTTTGTTCGGGTATTACATAGATATTAAATTTATTTGATAGGGTTTAAGTGGTTTAATTTTGTAAAGGTAATTGATGAAATTTGAGGGGGTTAAACATGAGTCTCACTAGAGGCAGGAGATCCCCTCCATTGTATGTAGATCAATTTGGTCTCTTGCCAACTATTGTAAGTCGAGTCATGGTAAGACAGTCGAACTATAAGCAGTCGGTTATGCACATGAATGCACATAAGTAAGAATCACACATTCTGGCATGCATTTCAAAAGATGACAACCACATTCAAGTAGATATCATTCACCTACATAGCAAAGTGCTCCAATGAGACATTATGACAATGTACCCCTCATTATCAAAATGCTAAAATTGTTTCTAAGTTGTGACCTTGGAAAGCCAGAAGACAGAGAAATGACATAGAAAGTCAAAGAGCCAAAAGGCCCTGCATGCCTGAACCAATGGAGATGCTGGTTAGATGAGCCAGGGTGAGGCTTTAAACCAAAAGACCTTGTTGCGAAAGAAGATGGTTGCCCATTGTTGTAAGAGGATGAGACTTTGAGGGACTATTTCTAGATTGAATATGGAGGCTGAAGAGTAACCAGTCACAATAGAGCCTTGTACACGTGCGTTTTCCTATCAAGTTGGCAACTGTTGCAGCTGAGTTACCTATGCAGACCAGTATGCATGGTTGATGCACAGTGAAGACTACTTCAGTAGTAGAAGAGACCCAGGATGTTCATGCATATTTCTTTGTTCTCTTCGGGACGAAGAAACATTTTGTTTGTGGGGGATATGTAGAGGGGGACACTTGACCTCTTAAATGTCATCATAATTGTATAATTACATAGATACTAACAAATGAGTAGTTGGAGAGGGTACAACCTCTCCAACCTCTATCATAATGTATAAATAAGCATCAAATATGAATCCAAAGGTGTATTGGAGGTCCCTTCCCAAAGTACTTGTGTTGATGGCTGTGTATGAGCTTGTAAAGTATGCTTGAATGTGAGGTGAAAGTCTATATTTTAATAGGGATCATGCTGCCTTTTACTAGCAAAACCCAGTTTGAGTGACACTATGTGGTCACTAAGTTCTATCGCCTAAGTAGAAGTAGGTATGCTCAGGGAACCAAAGATTAGAGGAAATTTTGGCCAGACTTTCCTCTTGGGTGCTTCACATTCTTTATAAATTCCTTCAATGACTGTCTGAAATGAAATTCCTTCAAGGACTAACCTGTCAGGCACCGTCTTAGGCAACATATGAGCAGCATTGCTACCAAATATTCTAATATAGGTGAATGACTCACCAACGTACCAATATCCCATTGTGGCTATGAGGTTTTTGGATTCAGGGGAGAATGCAGGAGCTTCCTTGTTGAAAACGAGGAAATAAACCAGAACAAGGAAAATCTCGTAGATGTCATCGAACCTAGTTACATAATTGGTGTCCGATAGCTCCGAATGATAAATGTGTATAGGTGGATCTGGTAATTCCCAATTCCACCCCATATGTGGGTAACAGAACTTGGTGCAAAAGATATCCACAATGAAGGAAGATAAGAAGAAGTTGGGCTTCTTCCTGGCAGTCACTTTCTGGAATTCCTGTATGGTAGTCTTTAGTTCTAATGATAGGATTGCAGCCCAGTGGGGGGATTTGCCTATAGTTATAACATGGTGGGAAATGGTGGCCCATTCTTCCTTGAAGTAAGAAGAATTGGGAAGATTGTAGGGCCTGCACAGCATTGCTACGAGCAGGAAGTAAGGTTCCTTAAACCATTCAATGCTGTAAATTTCATCTTTTCTCTAGGAAAACTTACGCGGTTTAGCTATCCAGGATTTCAGCATTTGGTCAAAATTGAACCTATACTTGGAAGCTTTAGCAAAATCTGCGTCAAGGGGCTACCTAAAAGGTTTGAGGCATAAATTTTCACAAAGGTTTTGGAGCAGAAATTGGCCAACTGCAATCTAGTGCTAGTGTTAAAGGAACGGTCTTTCAGATTGACATGGTTAACAATCCATCTGACTGCATCATTATAAGGTAGGACAGCCAGTCTTGCAACAATCATGTGTATGCTAGAATCCCTAATTCTCTCATAAATAAGTCAGTCATTCGGAAGGTCTGAAAGGTCGTTGTTGTAAAAAATGGAGTAAACTCGAGACCAATCTAGCTGGTAGGTTTTGCTGACCCAACCACTAGTATCAGAGAAGACACCAAAATTGGGGTCTTTGGTAAGCATGTCCTTCTTGAGGTTTTTGCTCAGGGTAATTCGGGGTGTTTTGGATGTTTCCATGTTTTGTTGAGTACGCAAAATAGAAATTAAAACTAATTTATGAAGAAACAACAGTAAACAATTCAAGCTTGAAAAGGTGACTTGATAACCAACCTGAAACCTGAGTGAATGCTGGAAAAAATAACTTGGTAAAAATATGAAGGTAAATTCACACAGAGCAGGAAGTTACAAGAGTAAAAAATAGTGAATAAATCGTGAATAAGACCAACATATATATACTTCAAGGGAAATGATTCTGGCCATAGGGTGGGGATGAAAACAACGGTCGATATTAGATTTTGCAGAGTGCAAGATTAAAACATAAAATCAAAATTTTATTAATCATTTCATAACCCACATTCCACATTTTGCAGAATGTAGGGTGCAGAATCACAAAAAAACAAAATTTTATTCAATCCTCTCTGCATCCTGCATCCCACATTTTGTGGGATGCGGATTGTGGAAACATGCAAACCAAATAATATAACAAACGACAGCCTGCTCCCCGCATTCCGCATTTCTACATGATACGGGTTTCCCAAATTATAAGTATCAAAAATCTTCCACATCTCGCATTCCGCATTTGCGGGATGAAATTTTTTATCTCATTCAACTTTAAAAATCCCACATTTCGCAACTTGTGAGTTGCGGGTTCAAAAAACAATCCCAAGAAAAAACTAACTTTCTACATCTTAAAAACACAAAAATCAAGCATGGATATTTGGAATTTTGGCTAAGTTAAGGAATCCCAAAATTCAAGAAAAATGTAATAGAAGCCAACTAAAATTACAAAGGGTTTTACCAAGTTACCTTTGTATATGTGATCGGGCTCCCGTGTAAGAATAACATGGGATCTATTGTACCTACAACAAGACTTGGAGAAGTGATTGGAGGGCCATAATAAATCCATGAAAATAATAATTAAGTTATTATATCATTCATACACCTTCTCTGAATATTTGGGAGCAATTGGGCTGATTTGGAGACCAAGACACTAAACCTAGTCAAGAGCCAAAGTTGTGAAAAATTTGGAAAATTGGGCATTTTGGTAAAAAAATTAAAAAAGGGGAATTACACCATGTAAGTTACATTTCCTTCAAAATTTGAACTATTATGAATATGGTCAAGTTTATCATCCTTCTAACTCATCCAAGAACATTTATTCTTCCCATGGATTCGAAATTGCAAGAGGAGGATGCCATGTGGCACATAAATTCTAGCTTGTATGGGCCCCATAGTCTCCATGCATCTCCATGCTCCATTGCCACTTCAATTTTCTGTTTTATTTATTTAATAACCTACATTATTAAATATTTTTTCCATTCTAATGTATTAACACCATTTATTGTCCCCGTTATTGCAAATCCCAAAGCTTCCACACCCAACCTAGGAAACTAGTAATTTTCCTCTATGGTAATTATTTGACCCTTAGCATCAATTTGACAAAATCTCATTAGTATAGAAAATGAGATTAGGAAATTGTGACCCAATGAAAAACTTGGGACATGAAAAATACTCCCTTCCCAATATTGCTTGTCCTTGATCAATTTCAAACATGGGTGTTAAAGAACCTGCTTTCTGTATGATTCTTTGAAGTTGCCACTAAGTTTCCCAACTTTGAGTATTTGAGATTTCGTGAATATTTTAGAGAGGAACCACCATGATTTTTTCTGCAATACTCTGATTAAAATTACTTTATTAAGTGGGGAATCCATCTCCCATACTTCTTGTTTCCCAAAAAAATTGAAATCAATGGGACTAAAAACTATCCTGGGGTCCCATTGCTTGTAATGCACTCCAACAATACCATTAGGAAAGAGAATTCCGGGATCCCATTTTATTTTATGCATTCTTCCAAACATCATAGTACATAATATATATCATCAAATTACATAACAACATAATAAAAATGTACATCAAGGAGGTTCCTCATCAAAATATCATGAAAGTGTTTATACCTCCAAGTAAGTAGACTACCATGTGCCAAGTGCATACAAGCTTCAAGTGACGAATAAAATATGCTCCAATGATATAGGTGAGGATCCCATGTCCTATAATTCTGCTCTAAAATGATGTTATATGCATCAAAATTCTCAGCCATATATTCTTTCATCCAAGAAGTGAATGAAGAATCTCCACTAAAATCTGAACCAAATAATGAGCAAAGAAAACATGAAGACTTCAAGTGGATCAAAGAAGTCTCATCAATACATCCATGAACATTTATATCATATAGAAATAACAGAGGATTTTTCTTCCAATAATAATTTTCTTCAATGACATATCTCTTCAGCCAAGTGTGGGATGAAGTTCCTCCAACATCAAATAGACTAGGCAAGGAGCAAGGAAAATCATGAGTCTCCAAGTGACTCAAGTGAACATCATAGGTGCACCCATGTAGATGCGTATCATCATAATGTAACAAAGGATTCTACAACAAATATAAATAAGAATGTTCTCCAACCATGTCATCATAAAAAGTAAATCTAGGAGTTCCATACTCCTCATGTGGCACCATCAAAGAGAACCCTTTCACCCATACTTCATTCACACTAAAGATGCAAAACAAGGAATTGTAGGATGTACAAGATTGAACTAACTCACCCAAATTATAAAAAAGTGCAGACGTTTTATCATGGGAAGGATACATATGGGTAGTATCATGCATCTCCTTCAAAAGTGTGAAACCTTTGTCATAGATGGGTTCCAATGTAGAGGATTCATGCTCTTCTTTAAAAATTGCATAACCTTCATCAAGAGACAATTCAAGTTCCTCTTCCACCACATCAAGAATTTGGAAATCATCAATATAATCTTCAAACACATCAAGAAAATTCAAATTTCCACATTTCTCATGACCCAGCATGTCATGAGAATCCTCCAAACAATCTACCATTTGACAATCTGAAACATAGGAGGAAGAACAAGTATCTTCGAACTTTTCAAGAAGTTTCTCATTTTGAAATGTGAGATTATTATTATCCTCATTATTCTTCAATTATGCATCATGTAACAATTCATTAATCTCAAACAAATGGTTTCTATCAAAAATCAAAGACATGAAATTACCTTTGATGTGGCACATTGCTCTTTGAATATCCTCCATGTCTTTAAGGAAGGATGTTTCCTACAATGAAGTAGCTCTCCAACAATAATTTGACACTAAATATTGAGTGTCATGGAGTATGCTAAGGGACTCCTAGATATTCTTTTCTTTCATCTTTAAGGACCATTCAATAAAATGAGGCTTGCAAATGACCCTCCTCATCTTCTTCCTTCTTTCTTGGAACAACTTCATGAAGCTCAAGTGGTGATGGGGAAGTTGATCTTGTTTCTTCTTCAACTGCTACAAGGTATTCATTTTTGTGTTTACAATAATTTTTTCTTGCAGCAACATTTTGAAATATTATCTCTATGTCACCAACATAGACTTGTGAGAACCCATCAGTAGGCACTCCTTCATAGTTCAAGCATCCATTAGTGGATGCTCTTTGTTTCATTTCCAAGGTAAAATGTGTCTTGAAACGATATTTAGTATTTTCAATAGAAACTTCTTCATACTCATGTGATGTATATTCATATTTTTCATAGTCACTTGGGAGTGAATTTTGATCCTCTTCATGTACTACTTCTTCAACTTCACCTATTTCAGAACTAGGTGGTTCATGGGTCTCCTCCTTTTTCTCCTTCAAGCAAACTGATGCATTTCCCCCCTTGGTTTTCTTAATATAAATACATTTTATCCAAACTTGGATAGACAACAATTCGAATCCTTTCATAAAATTCTTTATGAGTCTTCAAATATAGGTTCCATGATTTGTATATGCTCGTCACCATCATATGAGGTTCTCTTTTCATCCCTAGTCATAGTTTCCTTTTCAACAAAAGCACTTTTCGGTTTCAATATATAGTGGTGGTACCTGAATTATTGTCCTCATAAATATGAGACCAGAATATGTTCCAAGATCATGCTCTGATACCACTATAATTCCCCTTTTTGGAAATTTATTAAATGACCATTTTTTCACTTTTTCTCATATTTCGACCTTTAACTAGTTTCAATGTCTAGGTCTCCAAATTGGTCCAAATAATCCCAAATATTCACAGGATGTATATGAATGATATTAAGTTTTGAATATTATGTTCATGGAATATTTATGACCCTCTAAAGTCTTCTAAAAACATGTTTAATATTCTGGTCGAGGTAGGAGTTTTGACTAGTAATTTGGGGTTCTAATTCCCCCACAATGAATACTGAGAATGGCTTCCCAAATGAACTCAAGAAAACTATAATTTTTGAATGAAGGTAGGGGAAATGTAAAGGAAATAAATATAAACTCATATGAATCACCATTCAACTTTTAATGTCTGCTTTAACTCCCTTAAATCAGTTGCAAAAAGACTAGTTTCAACCTTGGGGGAAATGATAGGCAAACTTCTCCAAATGCTATGAAACTAAACCAAATAACTCCAAATTCCTATGTAATGAAAATTAAAATTATACAATACATCAATAAAATTGCATTCAACCATAAACCATCATTATTTTACTTATCCATTCAAATCTATCAACATTATATTGGTTCACAACAAGGTAGTGGGGAAATGGCACTGTTTCTTCATTGTTTAATATTTATACATGAAATATTTTGGGTATTTATACCTGAGAGTATTATGAAATTTAAATACATAAATAACAGTCCATTCATCCGTAAACCATCATTATTTTACTTATCCATTCGAATCCATCAACATTACATTGATTCACAACAAGATAGTGGGGAAATGGTCCTATTTCTTCATTGATTAACTTTTTTACATGAAATATTTCAGTATTTCAACATGAGAGTATTATGAAATTGAAATAAATATAATTTAAATCATAACATAAAATAATTGGTCATTATAATCTTCCCCAAAGATATCAATAGCTCACCCAAAGCGCAATCTCTACATGAGCAAGAATATGCAATAAAAAATGGAAATGGTTGAAAGGAAGTGTTGCAATAGAAGGAAGCGTGAGATTACATGTATATTAAACCTTAAAATACAACTCCCTTTAATACCTATTAAATACTAGAGTGGCCTCTCCAAACACCAACTTGGATGGGAATCTTTCACCCTCAAAATCGGCTAGGGCAAGGAACTAGTCATCCACTAGCTCTTTCAATTCACTAATGCAATTTTATGAAATGATAAAAATGCATTATATTGGTTGATTCATGTATTTTATAAACACAATTATACTTATAAGGTTACCAATCCATCTAAAAACTCAATCCAATTCTAATTTGGGTGTGTGCTCAAGATTTTCCATGTGTCCTCCCTTTCCTAGCCTTCCATCTTCCCCCAATTTGAGTAGGAATCCATTGAGCTTCCCAAAATAACATGAGATACCTATTGGATGATCTATTTAGACTTGAAATTTTATATATTTTATATTTCAGCCTTCATATCTGATTTTTTTCATAGGTTTCATAGAATTTCCATCATTGTTTTCATAGAGCCAGGGAATCTAGTCCAAGTGTCTCACTAGCTCCAAAATGACTCTTCCTCTACCATGTAATCTACATGTACTTCAAAATTAGACCTATGATGAATATGGACAAGTGTATTATCCTTATATCTCATCTAATAACATTTAGGCTTCCCATGGATTAGAAATCGCAAGAGGAGGATGCTATGTGGCACATAAATTCTAGCTTGTGTGAGACCCATAGTCTCCATGTGTCTCCATGCTCCATTGCCACTTCAATTTTCTCTTGTATTTATTTAATAACATCCATTATAAAATATTTATTCCATCATAATTTATGAACATCATTTATTGTCCCCCTTATTCCAAATCCCAAAGCTTCCACCCCCAACCTAGGAAACTAGTAATTTTCCTCCTTGGAAATTATTTGACCCTTAGCATCAATTTGAAAAAATATCATGAATATGGAAAATGTGATTAGGCCATTGTGACCCAATGAAAAATTTGGGACATGACGCCACATCTCTTTCATAGATTCAATATGCATCACCTTAACAAACTCAGCGTCTACAAGACCACTCAGGATAACGTTCATTGCTTTTGCATTAAAAATAAACTCCAGCTTATCATATCTAGAGGATAGCACAACTGGCTTTACATAGCCAGTGTCTACTACATCCCAAACATCAACACATGAATACATTATATAGTTTCTCATTCTAACCTTCTGAAAGGAAACATTTGTTCCATCAAATAGATGAACCTTATTGGATTAAGTCCCTTCATAACTTGTCATGTTTAAGCTTATAGATCTACCTTTAAATAAAAGGAACCCGCTCTGATACCAATTGTTGAAATTATTCAAATAAGTGAGAGGTAGGGTAAATCAGTTATTTCTAATGCTTAAACTATTTTCAATATTTAAAGCATTGTTATTGATTACAGATTTATAGTTATGATAATGCAGCAAGTATAATAGAAGGAATGATGATCATCGATTACACACACATGATAAAGACATACAAATATTCATCTTCATTTAAGCACCTACTTAAATGTGTCTGCAACCTCTGTTTACAAATTCCTTCTTGTGGAGAGCACCAAACCTCATGTTTTTCTAGCACCCACTAAAATAACATTCTATAGCTACAACTGGGTGGAAGCACCAATTTCCACTTTTGCAGGCTTCAACTTGTAGAGAGAAGACACCGTGTTTTTCCTAGCACCCTAGCACCCTTGTTCCTTAGATTTAAACATGATTCATTGAAATATGTAGAAAACCAGATATAACAATGCATACCAACCTTGTTCTGATCTACTTCTAGATTTTCTTATGCACTTTGGTTCCCCTCATTGTCTCTATCACGTCCTGACCCCTCTACTCGACAGAGAGGAGGCGACTAACATAGCTGGTAGATATCTAATCCGGGAAATCTAGCCCCATGAATGTAAAATAAAATGCATTGAACTTAAGCATACATAGACACATAAGCATTCAATATAAAGCTGAAGCATTTACATTTCATTCAACACATTAACATGTTCATCATATTTATAAATCAAATACAAGTGCAGAGATTTAACACAAGAGATACTTATCTTAGAATAATCTTGTCCCGCAACCAACTACGTCACTGCAACGTTCCAACCAACCATAGGCAAGTGTGCTCATCAATCTCTCAGCAACACTACCACCCTCGAAATGGGAATGATTCTTACAAGGAATAAGGGAACAGTAGCAAGTTCAAACATAGCCAAAGGATTTATCAAAATTAAGCCAAGCCAAAACAATTGGGTTTATCAGGATACAAAGGAGCTGGAAAGGCTCACTGCTAAGCTAGTGAGATCAAACAAAGACCTATGGAAACCTGCACCAGATCTATCATGGCTTCTAAAACATCTACACACCCAACACAAGGAATCATCCCCTTCTCTGCTACACAGTCCCTCAGGCCATGCCTTCCCTTCCAGTGTTATTCAGGGTGTGTAAAGAAGAAAACCAACCCCCTAAATTTGTCTGTGAGGTTCCTTATCCCACTATATTAATCCAGCTAGTGCAGGCCCTATTTCCACTCCCAAAACAATTCAAACCAAAACATCAGAGACATACACAACAATTTCCAGGTTCTTGGTTTGAAGAAAAACATTTTTCAACCAAAAACGTAAATAGAAAATGGGTAAAACAACCCCCTTAGAAAAAATTCGATATACAGAGTCATGTATGGCCCTAACACAGCCAAAAAAAACTCAGCAGCACCCAAATTTGTGGGTATCTTATCCCCCATAGTGTCATTACCAAAAAATGGATTTCTAGCTTGAGGAAAATGACCGAAAAACGTGAGGAAGACAACCCAATCCATCAATGACTTTGTTTGTTTAACTCGTATTTTCCATGGATGGGAGAGAGAGATCCCATGTGTAACACCCCGGTTTTGACCCTATTGCATTAGATGTATATGATGTATATATATTGTAAATGATCATGGTGCAGAGCTAAAGGCCAAGGCCCCACCATTGATTGGTTATGCTATGTTTTGGATTTAAATATGCAACGATGGTGTATCGGGGCATGCGGCATACATATTGCATTTTGTCATCATGTAAATATGAATCTTTAATTAAATAACCTGACCAGCTACTATCGCGGCAACTAAGTTGAGAAGGGGCATGATTTCCACAAGGATAAGGGTGGGGGAAATTGTCAAACCTTGAGCCATGAGGGAAAAACCCATGTGTCACCACCTTGTCTCACCCAACCACCTCCATTAAGAATTGATGCTGGTGGTTGAGGCAACTATTTTTTTGGGAGTGGTGTGGCAGGACTGTCAGTCCTTTCCTACACTCACACTCCACCAGCAACGAACCTCACGATGGACAAAGGGATGAATACACCCTTCATTTTCATTTCTCTCCACTACGTGTTATCTCTAAGGTTTGTTTTGTTCCTCACGGTTGTCTGTTCACCCACACGCAGAAGTAGAGCTATTCATCCTCACGCAGGGATCGTTGTCTTCTCATTATTTTTCACACACAGGATTTTCCCCTGGGTTTCGACTCGTACAGCAAGCTGGGAGCCGTGCTCTTTCATCCACAATTTTTTGGTGAAGGACCACCCATGTTTACAGTTGTATGATATCCTCACAGACTGGTATGGTCATGTAATTTCCTGTCATTTCAATGTTGGGAATGGGACTATTGTTCTTCCTGTGAGTTATGGTTGATGCCATTCTCCTTGAAGATTTGTTGTGTTGTTGTGGTCTCCCTTATGTGGTGATTTTTGTGGTCTCCTTTATATTTTGGGGATGGGAGTCTGCTCGTTTCATGCACAGGTTGGAAGTCTGCATTTTTCTCTTCCTCCGCGTGGTCTATGTATGTTTTCCCAATGGCTTTGTTGCCCAGGACGGGCTATGGTTTTTCCCCTGTTGTGATCTGTGTGATACATTTGGGGGTGTAATTTCTTCCCCAGTGTGGTCTGTTTACGCTTTGATGCTATTGTGAACAGCTTGGAGTCGTCTTCCTTGTTTAAGCTGTAATAACTGATTAATTGCATGTATGCAATGGTTGGTCTTTGGACTGTGTTGGGATTAGGGATGGGAGCTTGGTTTGCTTGATAAACCTGGTGGCTGGAAACCACACAGATGGAGCTAGAGGGCTGGATTTCTTCTCCACAACCCCTGAATAGCACTCGAAGGGAATGCAAGGCCTGAGGGACTGTGTAGCAGAGAAGGGACTGATTCCTTGTGTTGGGTGTGTGTGGGTGTCTTAAAAGTTAGGCTAGTTCTGGTGTAGGTGTTCCTAGCTTTGCAATGGGCTCACCAGCTTAGCATTTAGCCTTTCCCAACTCCTGAATGGCCTGATAAACCTAACCATGTTGGATTGGTTGTCTTGTTGATGGCCTGATAAACCCAACTGTGTTAGCTTGGCTGTGTTTGTATATCCTTGGCTATGTGTAAGCCTGCTTGTTCCCTTATTCCTTGGAGAATCATGCCCAGCTCGGGGGTGGCAGCGTTGCCGAGAGATTAAGGAGCACGCTGGCCTATGGTTGGGTGGAATGTTGCAGTGACGTAGCTGGTTGCAGAACAACTTCTTCATAAGATAAGTGATCTTGCTCATTTTACTTCTGCAACCACATTTTCTGTTAATGATCATGATGAACATGTTGAATGAATGCTTGTATGAATGTGTGTTGTTTCCGCTGCGTATGATAAATATTTGCATCTGTGCATGATAAATGTTCATGTGTGCATGTTCTACTTCAATGCATCTTGTTATCAGTATTCTGTTTCAGCATTTCAGTTAGTTTATAAAATCACATGTTCATGGGGCTCTTAGCCTGGATGGTTAACGCCATGTTCGCATCCTCTTTGCTGGTCGAAAGGTTGGGGACGTGACAGCGAGGTATCAGATCTCATGTTGCAGCATGGGCCTGAATGGACCACGAAGTTATAGGGATAGAAGCAGTATTTCTTTCTGCCCAATAGAAATCAGTGAATGACTGGGAAATTTAAAATTTTGTTTAAGTGTTTGAACTGTCAGATCATCGGAAGAGTTAGTCGGAAAGACTTCCGATGTAGCGGAAGAGCTAGTTGGAAAGACTTTCGATGTAGTAGAAGCATGCCCAATGGGACATTTGGAAGGAAAATCATGAAGAAATTTTCTAAGTGTTTGACATCCATCGACAGAAAATAGTTGATCGTGCGCCCGTCGTTGGGGACGGCTAAATGACTACACGTCCGACGCAAAAAGCCTCCGACCGCCGACACCGTAAGGAGAGAAATAAAGTTTAAAAAAAAAAATTCTAAGGCCCAAAAACAGTGGCTATCAGAAGAAAATAGCTGATCGTGCACCCGCCGTTGTGGAAATCTAGAGCATTAGACTTCCGACAAGAAAATACTACCAATGTCGATCAGGTTGCGCCGCCGATCGGAAGGAGACCGAAGATCATGTTCCGTCGTTGCGGCTGCGGAAGGAACTATTTCGTCGACGAAAAGAAGAAAGTTGAGCTGACGTGGGTGAAAAGACAAAATTTTCTAAGTGTTGAGATCATCGGAAGGCGTTAGCTGTTTGAGCAGCCGATACGTCGGCCGAGTTAGATGAAAGGACTTCCGATGCCGTCGGCGGAAGAAAGTAGAAAGGGGAAAAAAAAATTTCAAAAAGTTGAAAATTCGTCTAAGTATGGAAGCCGTCGGAAGAAAATAGAAGATGAGGTTGCCGATGCAGTGGCAGAAGGAAGAAGAAATATTTCTGAAACATCAGAAAAATTTAGAGGATTGGACCGCCAATACGTCAGAATCTAGAGGAGGATCGGCCCGAAATGTCGAAAAAATTTAGTTTTTTCGACAGCCGATACAACGAAGAAGTTAGTGGTTTGGATTGCCGAAATGTCATATTGATAGATGAAATGAGAGCTGATTCTACAGAGAGAAATTTTGAGTTTTTTCATGGCAAGCCCCCTTGATCCCCGTCATCCCCCTCAGACAGACATTCTTTGATGAAGATCGTCAATGAATGTCCTTATGCTCAATGGTGGTCCTCGACCGTGACCCAAGCCACCTACACAGTTAGTATTTTGTGGGGTTTTGGGAGTTGGGAGTTGATCGCATTTTAACCTCCTCGTATTCATGCAACCCAAATCATTTTAGCAAAAAAAAGAATAGAAAAGACTGACTAGAAATAATTACCAGATGCAACTAATGATAGTGTTTAATTTTTATCCTTCCCCGGCAACGGCGCCAAAATGTCGAGCACCCGATATGCAGGTGAATTACTACCAACATACAGAGCATACGAGATTTATTGTCAACCTGAGAAAGTCTTTTATTTCAAAGGATAAATGCACAGTATATGCTTAAACACAAAATCACTATAATTGAACACTCTTATCCTCTAACAACTATGCCCATACCAAGAATCGGTGTAATCCCATTCATCTTCTAGATACTACAGTTTCAATTACTTTCTACCATGTATCAACGAAAAATGATCAAACGACAATTGCAGATAAAAAGGAAATCCTATTCACATCCCTGAACAAATAATTCACCTATTCAATCTGATTACTCTTGAAAGCCATAAACATAAATCAAATATTAATCTAGGAGTTCAATTGCAAAGGGTTGAGTTCAGCTACTCTGAGAAATTGAATTACAGGAATGAAAGTCAACAATCATAACAGTAAAGATAAATTGCAAGGATTCGTGGGATAACAACTTAAAACTGCAGGATGAACAAAGCTGTGTACAGCTACCACATGAATTGCATAAAGAAAGTTACCTACTCAGTCGACTGTCACTCTATACCACTTACCGATCTCAAGAAAATGTAATCACAATTATACTGTAAATCCACACTTACTAGAACTGTGTGCAAAGGAAATAGATTCAACAAAGCATCACACAATACTGAATTAAAAAGTCCTAAATTAGCTCAACAATCTCTGTGGAAGGCGGGCCCAGCCTTCACACAGAGATGCTGGCTGAACAATGTGAAGCTCCCTTAAACCAAAGGTAACTCCTTATATTAAAGAAAGAAAGATTACACAAGTTGCTTCCACTGCTAATACAATGAATGAATTATCTATTTTCCAACCCCCTGGGTCGAGACAGCTCCTCATAATTATACATGCAGATCATAACATATGATCCTATTAAAGGGAAGCCATGAAGATCTCTAATCTTCAGGTGCCCTAAATAACACTAGCTGTTACAAAAGTGGCATAGAAAAGATATATGAAATATGGGAAAGCTGTTAGTTGGCCCAGGAATGGCGATCTTCCCTGATCACAATTATACTCAAGCATCAATGTACTAAAGATCTCCAATTGTAGCGCATTCTGTTACAGCTGCCTTGTCACAGCTCTGTCTAGGGTGTCACATTAAAACCACATGCCTTAATTGATGATAGGAGGGCTGAGGGTCATCTTGAGCGGCGAATATTCCTCCTTTCGAGACTTGTTCAGCCCCATCTTCCTGCAGTCCACTTATCTCAAACTACCTTCATAAATCATGACATGGTAGCACATTTGAGAGATACACAGCCTTAATTATCACAATCATAAGCATTAATAAGATAAAGCAATGATCAGTCATACCTTGGCAGTTTGGGGAATAAAGTGAGGACAACAGGTCTGATTAGCTTGCTGAATGGTGTAGGACAGGGGAAGAAAAGGTGATCAAGGATGGTTAAAAAGGGACCAATTTTGGGCTCAACATCTCCCCCCAACTATCCTGTTACATGTACTCATGCAACAACCTGCATCATTCAGAATCTGAATCCTGCACTGAGCTCTGCTCGTGGAGGGAGGAAAAATTGTAAGGAAACTTAGGCACCTCATCTTTCTTTAAAAAGCCTCTATGAGTAACCCAATACTTCCAGCATCGCTGCTCCTCTGCCCTAGTTAAGGAAAAATCCACGTTATATGGTTTTTCTGGCCACCAAATGAGAGGGAATTTAAATTTCAAGCCCAACCAATTAATCCCACACTCCCTCATACTTCCCACATAGCCCTTGACTCTGGAAAGTGCCTGCTTGAAATTCTTGAAACAGTAGGGATCTCTGCTTCTGAGTGCAGAGGAGGCAGCTTGCCATCTGTGCTTACCCTCTTCCAGTGCTACCTGCTGGTGTCTGTAAATGTAGTTGGTGCAAGTGGAAATCACCTCTTCCTGCAGTCTCATTATATGTTGTGCCTGGGGAGGACGTGAAAGGAAATCTCTGTACCGAGCCAAAAGAATACCAGGATTCTGGGGCTCACTTAGAATCCACAGGTTAGTGTGAGCTTCATTATGAGAAAAGGTTTGAAAAGACCTTTCCCACTGAGCGTGATTTCTCACAAAAGAGGCAAAATATCTTAGCTGAATATCCCCTAAAAATGGAATAGGATTTGAGTGGTGGTCCAGAGGACAAGCCATCTCATGCAAGTAAAGTTCACACAGCAAATTTTGCTCCTCAAAATTGCTTCCAAAGAATGTCTCCAAGAACTTTGCTGAGGTTGTGATTTCGAACGACCTCCCTTCCTGTACAGCCTTCAATTTAAACCAAAAAAACTATTCAAATAGGAATACTGGATAAGAGGAAGAAGGCTTCCTGGTGCCCATGATTTCTTGTGAGAGAGCATACATCTGCTCCTTCTCCTGCTGCATCGATTGGAACTTTTTCAACTCTCTCAATTTTCTCTGCAGCTCTTCTTCTCGAACTTGGTGGGCCATTCGTTCTTCTGCCTAGTTCTCTTCCAATCCCCTAATGATTTTCCTATGCTCACTGAGAGAAATCATCCCTTTCTGGTACTCCTCCACCTGAATTTTCCATTTGGTCACTTCCATTCTCAGAGTTGAGACTTATGCTGCCAGGTTCAAGATTTCCTTTTTATGATGCTTTTCTTGATCTGAGTCCAAGTCGATGAAATTTCTAAGGGGTAGAAGCACTAGTTCTTATGGGACAGTGTATTCTAGCACATATAAGTTTACTATGAGAGTTGATGGTTCTTGTGTTACATTAACTTCCTTTGGACTCTCTTCAGCATCTACATCCATTGCTTCTGGAGGCACTGGTTCTTGTATGATAGTGTCTTCTTCTTGGGGACCCTACATTTCTGAAATTGGTTCAAGAGTTATTGGTTCTTGTGTGGCAACAACTTCCCTTGGATTCTCCTCATCAGCTACATCCATTGCTTCTGGAGACACTGGTTCTTGTGTGACAGCGACTCCTCCTGGATTTTATTCAACAGCCACATCCACCATTCCAAGAGATGCTGGTTCTTGTGTAACAGTGTATTTTTCTTGGGTAACCTGCATTTCCAAATTTAATTCAAGAGTTGCTGGTTCTTGTGTGATAGCAACATCCCTTAGACTCTCTTCAGCGGCTTCATTCATTGCTTCTAGAGACACTGGTTCTTGTGTGACAGTGTCTTCCTTGTCCTTCTGCCACTGAGATTGGATATCTTCCTCAGTGTGCAGCTCCTCCTCAAGGATTTCAGTGTCACCTGAGGATTGTGTCTATACCTGTTCATCCTCGCTCCAATGTATATCGGGCATGATATCCATTCTAGGGTTATCTTCTAATTGCAATTCAAGAGTCCTTGCTGCAACCTCCAAGGACATTGGTTCTTGTGTAGCAACATCCTGGCTTACCCCTTCATCCTCCTGTTGTTTCAATTCTTCTCCTATGAGCTCTGTATCCTGGGAACATTCTGGGGTTACTGTGCAAAGTTCTTCATTAAGCTACAGAGTGTCCTCCATCCCAGGTTCTTCTCCCATTTGCTCGGCCAATTGGACAAGTATACTCATGGATGCCGGTTCTTGTGTTACAGCACCCTGTTCAAATTCATCAATATATTGCCTTTGTGGCTCAGCCTCTATAATCTCTATGTCATGGGAGCATTCTAGGGTTACAGTGCAATATCTGTCCCCATCATCATACATGATTTCACCCTTTAGCTCCTCTGTCACAGGATTGATGGCAAATTCAGCACGGATGGTTAAAGATGTTGGTTCTTGTGTGACAGCATCTTCTTTTTCTGCAGATTCCTCCATTGTGGGTGCGGACTGTTGTGATGTACAAGTGAGAATTATAATCTTGTGGCCTGCCTCCTTGAATATTTCCCCACAATTGGGACAGATTACTCGCTCATCTTCCTCTCCAGGCTCGGTAGAGTTTGATTCCTCTAGTTGGTCTGCTGCCTCCACCAATGTATACATTTTCCTTTCACCTTGTTTTCTATAGGTTTCCTTCCATGTTTCCAATTCCCTTTGAATTACTTGGATGTCCTCTTTTAATACTGCGTTCTCAGCTAGAAGTTCTTCAAATCGGGGTTCTTCTTTGACTGGCCCTTGTGGAGCATCCATTGGCCTCGGTACAAGGATCAAGAACTCAACCTACCTCTAGGGTTGCCCATATTTTTTTGGATGCCTCTATTGCTACAGCTGATTTAGTTCTTTTCCTTCTGATTGGTGAGGTTATGTTAAGTTCCTTGATTGATCTCTTTCTTCTTCTTTGTGGTGTTTTCTTTTGTGGAGCTAGGATATCAGGATTCATAGCTGAGGTCGAAGGGATGTTTTCTTGCTCCTCGGGCTTTTCTTCCTCAATTAAAGTTCCTCCTCCCCACTCAGGTGAGGATTCAATGGTTACTAGCCTGATATTTTCTTCTATTGCCCTGGCTCTGTCACCTTTAGGTTCAATTGTCGCAACATTTAGTGCTGCTCCAATTTCACCTTCTGCTATCAGAGCTACCTTGTTGTCGGGGTTTTCCACAAGGTTTTTATCTACACCCTCCCCCAATTACTCTGATTGTGACCCCGGTTGCTCTTCTTCTGATGCAGTTTCATCCATCCCCCCAACTATATTGGAGGGACTCCAGTCCTCCTGCTGTAGTTGAACCTGTTCCTGTTCCATTGGGACACCCGGCAAGGGAGCGGGTTCCTGAGCTTGAGCTGTGAATTGTTCCCAGGTTATATTATGTTGGGCAAGGGTTCTTAAAATTATTAATTTGATGAGACCATGGTGGGTCAAGGAGGAAAATGGATGCTTAGCGTCTTGGACGAATGCCGCCATATGACGCAAGTCATGAAGCAGATAGTATGGAATGTTTACTAAAGTTCCATGGCAGAGATGAGAAAGTAAAGGCAGTTCAGAATTATAAACAGTTTGGTGCCTACCTTCACAAGTGATGTATTTCTTGAGAAAGATAGCCACCTGGTCCCATGGTCGCAGCAATGAGTGCAATGCAATCCCTCTTCTTGATGATTGAACTTGCTTCCCCTCTACTAAAAATGATTTCCGTGCAGTTGCCGTGGGGACTCATCATCCAAACCATGCCCTTCCCACCTGCGGGATGGCAGTAACCTCAGATATAATGGCCTCGGAGACTTCTATGCGCATCCCCCACACCTCGGAGTGAGTTTTTGTGAGGTTTAAAGAAAATTGCAATGTTGCTTCCTGATTGAATCCATCTAGTCACTCAAAAAATTCAATCCAGTCAGCGGCTTGAAAAATGGCAAAAACTGGAGGATTTTTTCTGAGTTCCTATGTATTCAAAGGTTCATGACGAGCTGGAATCCCCATGATCCTGGATACAGACTGAGGTTGCTACTCCATGGATTACAGAGTCCAAGAATGAAGGTTGCAACGCAGAGGATGCATGAATCGCTGAGCAGAGATGTTGAGAAAAATGGGCAAATTTGGAAAGTTCAGCACGAAAAAATGTTTGAAAGTTTATTCCAAATTGGGGAAGGTGGCGGTTATTAGTGTTTACATCGCATGAGGGAAAGGGTTAATTAGGCCATAATGGTGATACGAATAAAGGTACAACCGATATCGTTAAATCATATCAACACTTAATCACGTGATAAATCAAAGCCATACCTCATGGGACTGTGCGTCGGATATCCTGCGGAGACTGATGGAACGTGCGGTTGCTGATGTTGTAGAGGCCGAGCGCATGTGTATTCATTGATTTCATCATTATAATCAAAATACAGCCATAATTCTTTTCGCTCGTGAAACAAAACCATCGCGTCCATATGGTCGGAATTATGAAGAAGACCGTCGCCTTATGGACTAGCTTGTTGACACGAGGGGGAATAGGATCCATATCTAGCAGATTGAACAGTGTAGGAAGCAATTTCCCAATAACACAGGAGTTACCTCTGCAAGTTTTCAAGTTTTGAAATAAAAAATGGCTTTTAAAGCTGGAGACATCCGCCAATAGAGCAGAACTACAGTTGCCAGAAAAGATATCACGGCTGACGAAAAAGATGCTGCAGCCGCCAGGAAAGATTCATGACAGCCGAAAAAAGGATTTATGGTCATCGGGAAAAGTCACGACTTCTAGGGAAAAGTTTTACGGCCACCGGGAAATATGTCGCAGCCACCGAAAAAGATGTCGCAGCCACCGGGAAAGATGTCGCAGCCGTCGGGAAATGGTTCACGGCTGCCGGAAAAAGGATTTTACGATGATCGAAAAAAAAGGTCACGGCTGCCAGGGAAATTTTTTACGGCCACCAGGAAATATGTCGCAGTCGTCGGGAAAGATGTCATAGCAGCCAGGAAATGGTTCACGGTTGCCAAAAAAGGGATTTTGTGGTGATCGGAAAAAAAAGTCACGGCTTCCAGGGAAACGTTTTACAGCCGTCGGGAAATATGTCGTAGCCATCGATAAAGATGTTGCAGCCGCCGAGAAATGGTTCACAGCTGCCAAAAAAATTATTTTGAAGGAAGGCATGGGAAAACGACTCTCGTTCAACAGGCCCAGTCTGGTCATTCTCCTGGCGCTTCCCTACCAATTTTTGAAAAAAAATAGCAAACAAGAAGATCAAATGCAAAAGGGAAAAACAATATAAAATGCAGCAGAAAAAAAAAAAAAAACATTATTTATGTACAATAATTCAAATGTGATTTACAGTTCAAGGATTGGCAAAGGCAGAGAGAAGTTCCTGCCCTGGTGCTAGCTGATAATCTAGATCGGTGGCAATTTGCGAAATGAATGCGTCTTTCGAAATAGGCTTACGATACAGTCGCAGTCTATGGCCATTAGCAAATAATGGTATGTGGTTCTCATCAATGGTCACCAGATGGACAGTGTCATTGTCAAATACGATGTCAACCAAGTATGGACCTAGCCACCTTGTACGTAATTTACCTTTAAAATCCCTTTTGAACCTGGAGTCGTATAGTAACGCCCAGTCTCCCTCATAGAATATTTTATTTTTAATAAATCGGTCATGCCAATTGGATCTCTATTGCTGAAGCAACACAGTTTGGTCCACTGCAGCTAACCGCTTCTCATCCAATTCATTTAGTTGATTCAATATTCTCTTCTGGGCTTCTGTTACATCCGGATTCATTTCGGAGGCTATATTGAGGGCTTTGATCTCAAATTCAATTGCAAAGATGGCACTCTTTCCATACACTAAATCATAGGGAGAGAAACCTGTGGTGTTGCGCCAAGTCGTACGATATGCCCACAGTGCTTCCAGAAGCCTGTCATCCCAATCCTTCCGATGGCTCTTAATTGTTTTAGTAAGGATGGATTCAATAACTTTATTAGTACTCTCCACCTTACCATTGGCTTGGGGGTGGTAAGGTGAAGCCACCCTATGCTGCACATGATACTTCCGGAGCAAGGATTCAAATTGGTGTGACATGAATTGCGGTCCCCCATATGTAACTACTTCCTTCAGTACCCCAAAGCGGGTAAATATTTTGCTGTACAGAAAATCGATCATCGCCTGGTCGTTAGCCTTAGCCAAATCTACAGACTCTACCCACTTGGTCATATAATCAGTGCAAACCAGAATGTAAGATTTCTATTTGGAAAGAGGGCTGATAAGGCCAACAAAGTCCAGTTCCCATCTATCAAATGGTTCAACTACTACTTGAGGTTGTAGAGGCATCTGATCTGTTTTATTGGGCTGGCCCATCCTTTGGCAGATGTCACAGGAATGAACATACCTTTTAGCATCCCTGAAAAGAGTCTGCCAATAGTAGCCCATCCACAATTCTTTGTGCCTTGTTCTTTTGTCTACAAAGTGTCCCCCACAAGGCTCATCATGACAGGCTTTCAGTATGTGAAAGATCTCATCTTCCCTTACACATCTCCTAATCTCAAGATCGAGCCCTGTGTAGAAGAGATGGCCGTTGAGCCAGCAATACCTGGCACTTTGCTGGATGATTTTTCTCTTTTCTCATTTAGACATATGTGGTGGGAGCTTTCCTGCAACCAAATAATTAGCAACGTCTGCATACTAGGGGGAATGAGCTGAAAGTGCGAATAGATGTTCATCTAGAAAAGAGTCCTCAACAGGCAAACTGTCGTCACTGTTAGTGAAACGAGATAAAAAATCAGCAACAACATTTTCTTTCCCAGGTTTATCTATAATGGTAATATCAAATTCCTGCAATAACAAGAGCCACCTGGTCACTCTGGCATTGGTGACAGGTTTTTTCATTAAGTATTTAATGGCAGAGTGGTCAGTGTGCACAAATGTAGGATACCCAGTAATGTAATGTCGAAATTTATTGATAGAGTAGACAATAGCTAGGAATTCTTTCTCAGTAACAGTATAATTAAGTTCGGCAGGGGCTAAGTTTTTACTAACATAATAGATGGTATAAGTTACTTGACCATCCTGCTGTCCTAATACTGCTCCAATGGCGATATCAAAGGCATCTGAAGAAATATGGAAGGGTAGGGTCCAATTAGGTCCCCTTAGGATAGGAGCTGTGGACATTTTTTCCTTAATCTTATCAAATGCTATCTGGCATGCTTCACTCCACACAAACTGTGCAACCTTCGTTAACAGAGAGAACAAAGGAGAATCAAGTTTGGAGAAGTTTTCTGTAAACCTTCGGTAATATCCAGCATGTCCCAGAAAACTTCCCACCTCTTTCTAAGTTGAAGGGGTAGGTAGATTTTTTATCACCTTGATTTTTCAAGGGTGCACCTGAATGCCACTGGAAGAGATGAAATGCCCTAATACCACCCCCTCACTCATCATTAGATGGCACTTTTCGGTGCTTAATGAGAGCTGAGTCTGTTCACAGCGAACTAAAACCTTCTTTAAATTTTCCAGTGCTTTCTCAAAATCCTTGCCATAGGGAGTAAAATAGTCCATAAATATTTCCATACTATCATTAACTAATTCATAGAATATGCCAATTACAGCTCTTTGAAACATTGTCGGTGCGTTACATAAACCAAAGGGAAGCACTCTGTAGGCAAACGTTCCCTAGGGACAAGTGAAGGTGGTCTTATCCTAGTCCTCAGGAGCAATCTGAATTTGGTTGTACTCGCTGAACCCATCTAGGAAGGAGAAGAACTTCTTCCCTGATAGGGTATCAAGTACTTGGTCAATAAAGGGCAAAGGAAAATGATCCTTTAGGGTGGCTTTGTTCAATTCCCTATAATCAACACAGACCCTCCATTTACCATTTTTCTTGGGCACAATTACAAGTGGGGAAACCCACTCACTATCCGAAATAGGATATATAAATCCTGCTTCCAAAAGTTTCTGGATTTCTTCCTTCACTATATCCCTCAGATTAGGGTTCATGCGTCGTTGGGATTGACACACATGTCAGGAGTCACTTTTAATATAAATATGATGGGTGCACAGATTAGAAGGAATACCCCTCATGTATGTATACTCCCACGTGAACGCCCCCTTGTGTTCTTTCAAGAGACTAATCAGGTGCTTATGTTCCTCTAAGGAGAGGCTAGGATTGATATTCAAAGTACTTCCAGGCTCTACCTCAATAGGAATACTTTTTGAATTTTTCAAAACTGGGATTATGTTTGTGTCACCAACTAGTGCTTCTTCCGTAAGATTTTCTTGTTCTTCCTTGCCCAGGGTAATGTTCAGGATTTGATAGACTTCTCTATCGACTAAAGTGGGTTCACTAATAAAATTACTAATAGCATCATCTTCTGTTTCGTTTTTAAAAGTTAAGGCCTTCCCTATAGCTAGTAGTGGTTGAACATCCTCCTCCTCCTCCTCCTACTCTATCCAAAGGGAAGTTTCAGCCTCTAGACTTGGCCGAGCTGGAGGATAAAGGGTGAGGCTTTTAGTCTTCGTACCATCAAATATAGTCATGGACCCCAATCGACAGCTGATGCAAGCATCAGCTGTGGCCAACCAAGGCCTCCCCAGGATCAATGGGTGTCCTCCCAGCTACGATTTTGGTTGTAATACCAAAAAGTCAGTAGGGTACTCTCATGAATATACTGAGATGACAAGGTCGTCCAGAATCCCTTCAAGTCTAATTGTGGATCTGTCCACCAATTCTAAAATGGTGGGGGTCGGTCTAAGTTTAGTGAGCCCAAGATTCTTTACAGTCTCCATGGTTATGACATTGATCGCTGCTCCTAAATCGACTAGCACGTTGGGTATCTGTGTCTGTCCTACCTGTACAGTGACAGTAGGATTGCCAGGGTCATCATACTTAGTCATAGGGGTTTTTCTTGTTATCAAGGAAGATAAATTTCCTATGACATGAACAGTGGGAGGATCTCTGGGTTTCCTTCCTGGTTTCTCAGTGCACAGGTCCCGAATAGTTCTAGCATAAATAGGTACGTCTTGAAGAGCTTGAAGAAGGGGGATCTTAACATATAGATTCTTTAACTCTCCTAGGAGGTTAAAATGAGGTTGCCCCCCTATTCTTGGTAGCATTAGTCTCTCAGGGTATGGTGGTCGCCTTATCAGCTGGGTAGGCTGCGTATTGTCAGATTTATCGTTTGATGTTTTAGCTATCCCATCTAAGGGATTCTCAGCATCTTCAATGATAGGAACTGTATCGGGTGGATGCTGTGAACTCCCTCCTTCTTTATGCACAGAAGGTGGAGCATCCTCTATAATTATGGGTTCTACTATTTTCCCATATCGTAAACAAATATCGTTACAAGGTACAAGGGAAAGAGAGTAGGCCGGCATGTTGACAGTCTCCAATTGATGGACTGTTTTATTATTCGGGTTAGGATTAGGTTGGGCAGGAAGCTGAGGTCGTATTGGTATATTAGGGACAGAATTGTTCTGCAATTGCAGCTGCGACTGCTGAGGTGGGTATTGAGGATATTGAGGGAATTGAGGGTATTGAGGAGAATATGGTGACTATTGTGGTGGAGGTGGTTGAGGAAACTGGTTTTCGGGGTGGAAATTCCTCCATCTAGGAGACCACGACGTAGGTTGATATGGTGGCTGTGTCCAGGGACTCCATGAGTTGTAATTTTGCATTGCAGGTTGGGAAGGATTCCACTGAGCATAATTTGAAGGGAATTGTGTATTCACATTTTTCATGTTATTCCAATTGCTCATATTATTCAAAAATGGAAATGAGTCTAGAGGCATACCTTGATTTCGAGGCTGCCAAGGTTTCTTCTATGCAAAGAAATAGGCCGATTCCAATTCTAGAGTTGATGCCTATAGAACAGCTTTCACTTGGGGAAGTGAGAGACATTCTTTCATGTCATGGCTCAGCTCACACAGCTGACATACTTCTACTTTATCAAGTGAGCATTCTCTCAGTGGATGATTCTTTCTACATCGGGGGCAAAACACACATAGTGTGAGATCCTCCACAGCCTATTTTTGTTTTGCCTTCAGGACGTCGATCTCTGAGGAGATGGAGCTCATCATCTCTGTCTTAAAATTTTCAAGGAGATTTCCTATCTCTACATGGGTAGCTCCTCCATTGGATGACTTCTGAGTTATGTCAAAGACATCACGTTCTAGCTTATCCCGTTTATCTCGCTTATTGTTCCTGGAAGACCCCCTGGAGTATCTCTTACATAGCTCCACAATCCTTCCAAAAGGTTCTTTGGAGATATCTCCCTTTCCTAGTAGGTTTAACATGTCTAGACAATCATCCCTGATCCCCCAAAGCAAGATTATCTTGAGCACGTCCAGCCCCATGTTCGTCTGCCCGGCTCTCTGTACATTGTACAGTAGTCTTTCCATGAAATCCTCCAGAATTTCGTCCTCCTTCTGCACCATTTTGAATAATTCCTCTCTTTTGTCCTTGGTGTTGCAATATTCTTGATATTTCTCTAGGAACACCTATTTCATTTTATCTCAATTAGCAATAGTTCCTCCCCCAAGGCTCATGAACCAGCGTAATGTGTTGTCCTTCAAGGTGGCAGGGAAAAGTTTTAACTTTTGGGCATCAGTGATATAATCATAGCTGTGACAGAGGATATCAAATTCAAAAAGTAATTTTTCTGGATCTTCTACCGCCCTTCCATGGAAGCGAGGCAACACCGATGGTGAGATATTTTTCATAGGAGTTGTCCCCTTTGGCTGTTGAATCGGAAATTGCAGTGTAGCCATCGTTCCTTTAGGCAGGGAATGATTCTCATGATGATAGTTTTCCCCCTTTGCCTCTTCCTCATCGGACTCATGTCGGTTACTCATCTCTTATTCTGTTTCCTCCTCTTCATTTGTTCCTACGCTCTATTCCTCGTTTTTCTCTTCGTCCTTCCTCTGTTCCTCGTTCTTTTCTTCTCTCTTCGTATGTTCCTCGTTCTTTTCTTCTTTATTTTCCTTTCTCTTCCACTGATCAGTAATATTTTGGTGGAACTACGTCCACTCTTCTTCAGTTACAACCTTCCCATAGATGTGGTAGATTGGACCTCTACCAGTAGGCCCAGTTGTAATAGCTGTATCCTCTTCCGTAGGGATATTCGAGGAAGTCGCAGTTGCTCGTGTATTCTCCACCGTGGATCTTGATGCTGGCACCCCAGGATCGGCAAGATTTCTTCTGATAGGAGTTTCTTGATAGCAAGCCCTGGTGGATGAATCAGTTCTATCAACAAGATCGTCAATGAATGTCCTTCTGCCCAATGGTGGTCCTCGACCATGACCCAAGCCACCTGCACTATTAGTATTTTGTGGGGTTTTGGGAGTTGGGAGTTGATCACGTTTTACCCTCCTCATATTCATGCAACCCAAATCATTTCAGCAAAAAAAAGAATAGAAAATACTGACTAGAAACAATTCCCAGATGCAACTAATGATAGTGTTTAATTTTTATCCTTCCTGAGCAATGGCGCCAAAATGTCGAGCACCTGATATGCAGGTGAATTACCACCAACATACAGAGCATACGAGATTTATTGTCAACCCGAGAAAGTATTTTATTTTAAAGGATAAATGCACAGTATATGCTTAAACACAAATACACTGTAATTGAACACTCTTATCCTCTAACAACTATGCCCATCCCAAGAATCGGTGTAATCCCATTCATCTTCTAGATACTACAGTTTCAATTACTTTCTACCATGTATCAAGGAAAAATGATCAAACGACAATTACAGATAAAAAGGAAATCCTATTCACATCCTTGAACAAATAATTCACCTATTCAATCTGATTACTCTTGAAAGCGATAAACATAAATCAAATATTAATCTAGGAGTTCAATTGCAAAGGATTGAGTTCAGCTACTTTGAGAAATTGAATTACAAGAATGAAAGTCAACAATCGTAACAGTAAAGATAAATTGCAAGGATTCATGGGATAACAACTTAAAACTGCAGGATGAACAAAGCTGTGTACAGCTACCACATGAATTGCATAAAGAAAGTTACCTACTCAGTCGACTGTCACTCTGTACCACTTACCGATCTCAAGAAAATGTAATCACAATTATACTGTAAATCCACACTTACTACAACTGTGTGCAAAGGAAATAGAATCAACAAAGAATCACACAGTACTCAATTAAAAAGTCCTAAATTAACTCAGCAATCTCTGTGGAAGGCGGGCCCAGCCTTCACATAGAGATGCTGGCTGAACAACGTGAAGCTCCCTTAAACCAGAGGTAACTCCTTATATTAAAGAAATAAAGATTACACAAGTTTCTTAAACTGCTAATGCAATGAATGAATTATCTATTTTCCAACCCCCTGGGTCGAGACAGCTCCTCATACTTATACATGCAGATCATAACATCCGATCCTATTAAAGGGTAGCCATGAAGAACTCTGATATTCAGGCGCCCTAAATAACACTAGCTATTACAAACATGGCATAGAAAAGATATAAGAAATATGGGAAAGCTGTTAGTTGGCCCAGGAATGTGTAGAAATTCAGGCCTGCAGTAGATTAATTTCACCCACAACAATTAACAATTGATCATGCAAAATTATCAACAATGGAGACTGAATATGGAGCTGTAACACAAAATTATATTAACTGAGTGTACAATAGCCAAACCTATAATAAAATAGGCTGCTGAATATATAGAATACATGAGCAAATGGAATGCATAAGGAAGCATCCAAATCTAGCATAAAGCAGGCTTACCCAAAATAGGCAAATCCCCCATAGGTGTAAAAAGCTGATCCCAAATCTATCAAGGACCCCACGAATTAGCAAGGGCGCATGGGCAAACTAAAGAGTGGTCAAATGGCAGCTCATACATTCTTTTGCATGGAGGAAAGAGTGGAGGAGGAAGAGGCAACAAAGCAGATTCACCTCACCTAGTCTTGCTTTCCTATGTGCCTTAAAACACTGAAAAAACAGGGAATAAAGCAGAAAAAGCAGATGGGCGCCTAGGAGGCCAAGAATAAAACAGATTTGATTCCTAAGGCTTTCCCAAGTGCTCCATGAGTCAATAATGGCAAGTTTGACCTCTATGGATAGGCAATTAGCAACTTGCACATGGTGGGACTCATGGACTAGGCAAATAAGACAAAATAAATGAATTAATGTCTAAGTGGGTAAATACTATGGGTTGATTATTCTAACACCCCCCCCTTAAGCCTGACTTTATGAGTAATAAATCAAAATATAGGGCCTAGCAACAAGGCTTAGTCACCCTTTACATACTGCAATGTCCATACAACCAAGGAAAGAGGCAAAATCGACTTGGGAAAATCCTCCCTTAAACATGGACTGTAAAACAAAATTGTAGAATCTTGTCTCCACTCATGCTTTGACAGCATGATCAGCAATCCCCAGCAGTGATTTGAGATTGCTGAAGGTCTTCTCACAAAATGATTTTGTGAAGATGTCAGCTACTTGTTCTGAAGATGAATAGAAGAGTAGGTGAATGGTGCCATCATGCACAAGCTCTCTGATGTAGTGCATGTGAATCTCAATGTGTCTGGTTCTCTACTTCTGAACTGGATCCTTGCAGATTCGAATGGTACTCTGGTTATCATAGTATATGGTAGTTGAGTACTCAGGTTCGAAACCACACTCTCCAAGTAAACCCTGCAACCATAAACACTGAGTTTCTGCATTAACAACTCCTCTGTACTCAGCTTCTGTAGATGAGAGTGCAATGGCACTCTGTTTCTTGCTTGACCAACTAATTGGCCCTTCTACAAGCATGAACACATAACTTGAAGTGGACTTCCTGTCAGTGCTATCACTTGCCCAATCACTGTCAGTAAAACCAATTAACTCAAGGTCAAAATTGGCCTTATATAAAATCCCATGTGTCCTTGTTCCCTGAACAAAGCTAAG